>CP106729.1:6963573-7237617 GCA_025506655.1 Gossypium rotundifolium | reverse complement strand
GTCGGTCTCATAGTCGGGTTTTCTTAACTAGGAATGCGATTTTCTAGCCTCGAGACGATGACATTATGGTCCGAACATAACCGATATTCAATGATTCTAGAAACATTTCCAGCCAAGGCATATTGCATAACATTTAAGAACTCAATAATATCAAAAATATAACAATGAAAAAATTCACGATAAGATTAACTAATGTTTTGCATAAATACTAATAGTTATTTAAATAAGGACTAAATGAATAAGTAAATCTAATAGTGAATATAGCTAATATTAAGAATGAACTTAACTAAATACTAACTAAAATTCTAGTGATAAAATAGTTTAATGGAGGAAAATGTAAAGAGGAGAGATGACCAGTGGAGTCTTTGAGAGAAGCGATGTGGTTGGGGTGGTGGTCAGACCACGGCCGTTGAGGGGTGCTACACGGGCGTGTGCTGTAAATAGATTGGGAAACACGATTGTGTTCCATTTTGGATCAGCGTGTATCCGTCAAGACAGTGATAAACCGTAAAAGTAACATATTTTAATCCTACATTTAGCATTCTTGAATTGTGTAAAAAGGTGCTCTTAATCCTTTCTTTTCATGTTTTATACTCAAGAAAGCACCTAGGGATGAAAAGAATGAGAAACGAGCCTAAAAAGGACCAAATTGGGCCAAAGAAGAAATCGTAATGGCCTAGGCCCAAGACCACACGGCCGTGCCTCCCTAATTTACTCTAACACGGCCTGGACCCCGAAACACACGGGCGTGTCTCTTCAGCAAACTCGACCATGGCCTGAAATCGATTTACACGGGTATGTGCCATGGCCATGTCCCTGTCGTGGCAAAGAGCAATTTCACTCGGATTTGGATACTTGAAGGCAAAGAAACACATTCCAAAGCCTATTCAAACACCCTAGTAGGAATTTCACTCAGATTAGGATACTTAGGGGCCAAACAAAGCATTCCAAGAGCCTATATAAACACCCTAAGCATAACCTTCGAGGGGGGTTAGCTAGGCCAAAGAGCCGAGCCAGAAAGGCCAGATTTATGGGAATCACTCGAAGATAGCCAGTTGATCCATCTCAAGAAGCTGGAATTCTACTCAAGACGAAAAATTTCCCCTTCAATTCCTTTAGGGAGTTTTAGGGATTTCTTATGTTTTGTTTTATCTTTTCTTCTGAGATGTTTTCTTTTATTGTTATGAACCGAACCCTTCAGATACCTGAAGGGGATGAAACCTAAGACGGATCTTTTTATTGTTTTCTGAACTATATGATAAATATTTGATTTGTTCTTAATTATGTGAGCTTAATTCTTGTGTTAGTATTTTTGGGATATTGATTCAAGTTGAATGTGCTTAGTTGGTGGAGTAAAAGTCCCTACCTAAGAGTAGATCTAGCATAATTAAGCGGAGTTGATCGCGCCTAGAGATAGGGTGACGAGATTTTGCTTGGGATGAGGTGAAACCTAATATGGAGTCCATAGATCGAGTTAATGCGATTCTAGAGGTTTTAATTAGAAAGAATTTTAATTAATCAACCTAGGGTTAGGCGTTATTAAACTTGAGAGGGTTTAATATAAATTAGGGAATCCTACGAATCAAGTCAAGTGAATAAATAAATGCGGTTCGATGTTAGATAACAAGTGAAGTCTAGGTAGATTCTTCCTAAGGTATCGTCTTAATCAATGAGTTTTCCCAGCAGTATTTCCCCAATTTTTTTTTGTCTTTGCGTCTTTAGCTTAGTAGTTAGTTAATTTAGGTTAAACAATCAATCACTTAATATTTAGGCTAAATAATAGAAAGAAGGTTAGGATTAGTACTTTTAGTTCCTTTGGGTTCGACAATCCGGTCTTGCCTAAGCTATACTACTGTTCGATAGTTGCACTTGCCTTAAGTCATTGTCAAAGTTAGTTTCCAGGTTTAATCATTCTATTTATAAATTTTAAAACTCGATAAAACAACGATTAACGGGCTTGGATTGATTTTCTATGTGTATGTAAAAGAGGGAGGGATATAAGGGGTAGGGGAAGTCAAGGGAGGAGAGGATTTGCTGGTGGCCAAAATGGGGTAGTGGTTTTGGAGAGAAACGGCAATGGTTGGTGAGTTGGGGAAAATTTTGGGGGAGACGGGCGTTCTTTGCTTTAAATAGAGGGTGGGTAACACGGTAAGAGGCCACGCCCGTGGTCCCTTTATTCAACCCGTGTTTTTCGAGATTTTTAAATTTAGGCGCATTTTAATGTTGTCACATGCCCGTGTGCCATGGGCGTGTTGGGTTACACGGCCATTTTACACATCCGTGTATGGTTTTGTTCGCTTCTCCCACGCCCGTGGAGAGGGTCCTACGCCCGTGCTCATAAGTCAGTGTCTGCCACGGCCTTGAGGCACAGACGTGTCGCACACCCATGTCGTTTGCTCAGAATCGACCACGGGTTGGAGGCACGTGCGTGTCTCACGCCCGTGTCAATTAATCAGTTTTGACCATGATCATAGTGCACGGGCGTGTGGAATTATCTTAGCCTATGGTCTTTAGGTAGTTTCGACCACGGCCGAGTCGCACAGCCGTGTCGTTTAGTCGGAGCCCGTGGCTTGGGAAAAATTATTGTCCTATTTCTGCACCATCTTTGTCACACCTATATACTTGTTCGTGGTATCCACACGGCCACGGCCACGCCCGTGTTCAAGGCCGTGTGGTAGGGAAACCTGTGCTTTTTTGAATTGGTTAGTTTGTAGTTAGGTGCTAGAAATTGATAATACAATATTAGTAAAGTTAGTGCTCGAGTTGCCTCTCGAGAAGCGCTTGTTTAAAGTCTTAAGCTAGACTTTCCCTGTTTTCGTTTCTAAATGAAGGTTCACAAAGCTGAAGCTCCTCTCTTATATCCCTAAAGCCTTCACCATTATAAATTTTCATTCACTGACCATTTACCTTGAATGTGCCATAATTTGGATGAGTTACCTCTATTGTGCCATAAGGGAAAATAGTTTTGATTACGAATGGACCTAACCATCTTGATTTCAACTTTCTAGGGAAGAATTTTAACCTTGAACTGTATATCAGGACTGAATCTCCTACTTCAAATTGCTTTGGTTGTTTTAAACGATCATCATGGTGTTGTTTTGTTGCCTTTTTATATAGTCGTGAGTTCTCATAGGCATTAGTCCGCCATTCATCAAGCTTGTTCAATTGGATCATCCTTTTTTCACCTGCAGTTTTAAAATCGTAAGTTAAAAATTTTATAGCCCAAAAAGCCTTGTGTTCTAACTCAAATGGTAGATGGCAACTTTTTCCGTAGACAAGTTTGTATGGGGATGTTCCTATGGGAGTTTTAAAGGCTGTTCTATAGGCCCACAAAGTATCGTCTACTTTTAATACCCAATATTTCTTGTTGTATTCTACTATTTTCTCTTAAATACGCTTAAGTTCTCGATTTGCTACTTCTACTTGTCCGCTGGCTTGAGGATGATAAGGGGTAGCTGTCCTGTGGTGTACTCCATATTTCTTTGAGACTCTATCAAATTGAGTATTGCAAAATTAAGTACCCCTATCACTAATAATTGCTCTGGGTGTTCCAAATTGAGAGAAGAGTTTCTTAAGAAACCTTACTACTACTCTAGCATCGTTAGTAGGTAAAGCTTGAGTTTCCACCCATTTTGACATATAATCTACTGTTACTAAGATGTATTTATTTCCAAATGAACTAGAAAATGAACCCATAAAATCAATATCCCATACATCGAATATTTCACATGATAGCATATATGTTTGAGGCATTTCATCGCGTTTAGAGATATTACCTGTTCTCTGGCATTTATCACATGAAGCAACGTACTTGTTGGCATCTTTAAATAGAGTAGGCCAATAAAAATCTGATTCGAGTGTTTTGTGTGCTATCTTAATCTCACTGTAATGTCCTCTTGAAGGTCATGAATGGCAATGTTCTAAGATTTTGCTTGCTTCTGCTTTTGTAACACATCTCTGAATTACTTGATCTGCACATATACGGAAAAGAAAAGGATCCTCCCAAAAATAGTTTTTCGCATCAGCAAAGAACTGCTTCTTTTGATGATGTGTTAACCTTTTTGGTAAGATGTTAGCAGCTAAGTAATTTTGCAATATATACAAACCAAGGTACCTCGGAGTCGGTTATAGAAAAGAGTTGTTATTCAGGAAACGAGTCGTTTATCTCACTCTCGTCGAGTTCTTTGATATATGGGTTTTCAAGCCTAGAAAGATGATCTGCTGCAAGATTTTCAGCTCCTTTCTTATCCTGAATCTCCAAATCAAATTCCTGTAAGAGTAGAATCCATCTTATAAGTCGAGGTTTTGCATCAGATTTAGTTAAAAGATAGCGAAGAGCTGAATGATAAGTGTAAGCGAAAACTTTAGATAGTATCAAGTATTGTCTAAATTTATCAAATGCAAAGACCACAGCTAGCAATTCTTTTTCTATGGTGGTGTAATTTTCTTGTGCGGCTGTTAATGTCTTGCTAGCGTAATAAATTGGCTGAAAGTGATTGTCTCTTCATTGTCCCAAAACTGCACCTACTATAAAATCACTCGCATCACACATTAGTTCAAAGGGTAAATTCCAATCAGGTGCAATTATAATTGGGCATTTATTAATTTATCTTTGAGGATATTAAATGCATCTAAACATTCCTGATCAAAATTGAAAGATACATTTTTTTTCTAGTAATTTTGTTAAAGGTTTAGCTATTTTAGAGAAATCTTTAATGAATCTTCTATAAAATCCAGCATGTCCTAAAAAGCTTCTAATAGCCTTGACTGAACTAGGAGGAGGTAATTTTTCTATGGTTTCAACCTTTGCTTTATATACCTCAATCCCTTTACTAGAAATTTTATGTCCTAACACAATCCCTTCTCGAACCATAAAGTGACACTTTTCCCAATTAAGCACAGGGTTCGTTTCCTCATGTCTCATTAGAACTCGTTCTAAATTTTTAAGGCAAAGATGGAAAGAATTACCAAATACCGAAAATTCATCCATAAAGACCTCCATAATATCCTCCACGAGTTCATCAAAGATGGCTAGCATGCAGCGCTGAAAAGTAGCAGGAGTATTACATAATCCAAAAGGCATTCTATGATAAGCAAACGTACCATATGGGCATGTAAATGTTGTCTTTTATTGATCCTCAAGAGCTATAGGGATTTGGAAGTAGCCAGATAACACGTCTAGAAAGTAGTAGTACATATGCCCGAATAATCTTTCCAACATCTGGTCAATAAATGGTAGAGGGAAGTGATCTTTTCTTATAGCATCGTTCAACTTCCTATAGTTAATGCAAACTCTCCAACCTGTGACTGTTCTTGTAGGAATCAATTCATTCTTTTTATTGGGTACGAGAGTCATGCCTCCTTTCTTTGGAACAACCTACACAGGGCTTACCCAAGTACTGTCAGAAATAGAATAAATAATTCCAGCATTTAGAAGTTTAATTACCTCTGCCTTAACAACTTCCTTCATGTTCGGATTCAATCGTCTTTGAGGTTGCACTCATGGTTTATATTCATATTTCATTAAAATTTTATGGGTGCAGAACGATGGACTTATCCCTTAAATGTCAAAAATTTTCCAACCTATTGCTCTTTTATGCTCCTTTAGTACCTGTAGCAGCTCGTCTTTCTCTTTGGGTTCCAGTTCTGAAGAGGTAATTACTGTTAGTGTGGAATTATCCCTAAGGAATGCATATTCTAAGTGTTTTGGCAACTGTTTAATTCTAATTTAGGTGGCTCATCAATAGGGGGTTTTTGTTTTAGTTCGTTGTTGATTTCAATGCCTTCTTCCTTCTTTTGTCTAGAGGAATATGTATTAGAATTCAACTCATCGGTGTCGTCCTCTACCCCCTCATTTTGGGTAAGACACAGTTCCATCGTGTCGTCATGTATGATTTCCTACAAAGAATCTTGAATAATATGATCAGTGGCATCAATAAAATAACAGGAATCATCTTGTTCTCTAAAATATCGCATAGCATCGTAAATTTGAAAAATAATTTCTTCGTCGCCTACCCTTAGCGCAAGTTTACCATCACCTACATCAATAACAGCCCTAGCAGTAGCTAAAAAAGGGCGTCCTAAAATTAAAGCCACCTCAACGTCCCCATTCATGTCAAGCACGACAAAATCAATAGGGAATATAAATTTATCAACTTTTACTAGAATATCTTCGATAATTCCCCTAGGATATTTAACAGATCTGTCAGCTATCTGAATACTCATCCTAGTGGGTTTAAGTTCCCCGAGAGCAAGTTGCTTAAACATTTTATAAGGCATTAAATTAATACTAGCACCTAGATTAGCTAGTGCTTTCTCTATGTTTAAACTACCAATTAAACAGGGAATAGTGAAACTTCCTAGATCTTTCAATTTGGTTGGTAGCTTGTTTTGGAGGATGGCTGAACATTCTTCATTAAGTTCCACTGTTGATATCTCTTCAAAATTTCTTTTTTTTTGTTAGAAGCTTGTTTAGAAATTTTGTGTATGTCGGCATCTGCGAAATAGCTTCAACAAAAGGTAAGTTGATATGTAATTGTTTAAAAAGTTCAAGAAATTTACCGTATTGTGTGTCTAAGTGGTTTTTCCTCAACTTTGCTGGATATGGGATTGGAGGTTTAATTTCTTCATGTACTGGAATTACATTCTCATTTGCTTCCTCCACTTTTTCCTTATCAAATTCGTGTGGTATCTTCTTCTTAGTTTCAACCAACTCCTTTCCACTCCTAAGTGTAGCTTGCCTTCACATGCTCTTTTTTCTAGTTAAATTTTCAGGTCGCCTTTCAGAGACTAATTTAGTTAGTTGTCCAATTTGTAGTGAACCTCTTTTATCCTAAAAACCATTTTATGTATTCACCCACTAATATTAACCCAAAACCCATCTTGTATTTGTTATCACCGTTTCTCTTGATTACCCTTTTTGTCGAGATTTGATTTTGAGCAGTTACCTAACTATGTCTATATTTCGGTTGTTAAAGTTTTTCTTATTATTTTTAATTTGTTCTAAAAAAATCAAGTATATTCATTATTAGTTACGTGGTTAAGTGAACTTATACGTTTAAATTCAACATCTTGAAGAAGAAGCTCGTATTATTAGTGTTTTAAATTTTCAATTGATGTATGATAAACCGTAAAATAACATATTTTAACCTCATATTTAGTATGCTTTTGGATGATTAAGCCCTTCATTTATGTAAAAGGTACTTTTAATCCTTTCTTTTCATGTTTATACTCAGGAAAGCACCTGAGGATGAAAAGAACGAGAAACGGGCTTAAAACGGGCCAATTTGGGCCAAATAGGAAATCGACACGGCCTGGACTTCAAGCCACCTGCAGCGTACCTCGTCAAACTACTTCAACGGCCATGCCACGATTTACACGGCCGTGCCCCAATCGACAGAATCGAGACACGGCCTGAAGACGATTTACACGGGCGTGTGTCGTGGCCGTGCCCCTGCTACGGGAATGAGCAATTTCACTAGGATTTGGATGCTTGAAGCCAAAGAAACATACTCCTAAATCCACTTAAACATCCTAGGAGGAATTCTACTTGAATTAGGATACTTAGGGGCCAAGTAAAGCATCTCAAAGCCTATATAAACACCCAAGGTAGCAACTAAAAAAGAGAGTTCGGCAGAAGCAGAAATAGGAGGCAGATTTTTCTGCCAGAGCTTTACTCGTTTAGGGAATTACTCGAAGATATCCAGTTGATCCATCTCGAAGAGTTGGAATTCTACTCAAGACGGAGGATCTCTCCTTCAATTCCTTCAGGGGTTTTAGGGATTTCTTATGTTTTGTTTTATCTTTTCTCTTGAGATGTTTTCTTATTTTATTATGAACTAGATCCTTGAGATACACGAAGGGATGAAACCTATGATGGATTTTGTTATTTGATTTATTGGTTTATATGATAAGTACTTAGTTTGTTCTTAATTATGTTGCTTAATTTAATCGGCGTGCTTAGGTGGAGGAGGAATAGACCTGCCTAAGAGTAGATCTAGCATAATTGAGCGGAGTTGATCGTAGCCTATAGATAGGGTACGAGATTTTACCGGATTAGGGTGAAACCTAATATAGGAATCCATTGATCGATTCTTGCTTCCTTAGGGGTTATTATAAGAGAACGATAGCTCCACTAATTAACCTAAGGTTAGGCGTTATTCGCCTTGAGAGGGTTTAATATAGGTTAGGGAGTCTCACGGATCAAGCTAAGTAAAAAAATCATATGGTTTGGGGAATAAATAATAAGTGAAGTCATAGGTGGATTCTTCCTGAGGGTATCGTCTTCATCAACTGAGTTTTCCTAAAGTCTTTCTCCAATTCATTCTTTTGTCTTTGCATTTAATTTAAGTATTTCATTTAGTATTAGATAAATCAACCAATCACTCCATATTTCAGGCTAAATAATAGAAAGAAAGTGAGTAGTAGTACTTTTAAGTTCCCTTGGGTTCGATAATATATTCTTGCCTAAACTATACTACTATTCGATAGGTGGACTTACCTCTATCGTTGTCATAGTTAGTCTACAAGTTTGATCATTCTTTTATAATTATTAAAACTCATTTGTTTGACACGATCAATGTAATTATTCAGGATTAGTTTCATTTTTCTAGTTAGGTAAATTGTCAATTTAATCTCGATTCTAACCCTTTAATTTAGCCTTTATCCACACCTTTAACCTAAGCCCCATTACAACCTTTTTTTTAAAAGACCTTTTGATCTGTGTATCATTTCATTTTATAGTGGTGGAGATTTGATTTTCAGGCAAGTCTATGGGAGTAAATTTTTATGTTCGACTTTTGAGAGCTTAATTTTGAACCTTAAGCACTTTGAGTGATTTGAGTGAATCTTTAGTAAGGATGTCAACTCTTGTCGATTTTGAATTAAAGGTAATTATTTAGATAAGGGGAAACACCTATATTTTTCACGTTATAAACTTGTGACTTTGATTGTTTGAATCTTCAGGACTCTTTTAGTTAAATTATCCATGTATAAATTATCTATAAATTATCCATGTATAAATCTCCAGGCCGTGTCGATTTCGTGAGTTGGCCCAATTTGGTTCGTTTTGGGCTCGTTTCTCTTTCTTTTCATCCCTAAGTGCTTTCCTGAGTATAAAATGTCAAAAGAAAGGATTAAGAGCACCTTTTTACATAAATCAAGGAATAAATTATCCAAAAGTATGCTAAATGTGGGATTAAAATATGTTACTTTTACGGTTTATCAAATACCCCCACACTTAAGCTTTTGCTTGTCCTCAAGCAAAATTCTCAACTTACAATTAAAATGAACTTTCCACAATTCATAATTCTCATTAACAATGCCTCATCATAATTCATAGATAATTTATACATGGATAATTTAACTCAAAGAGATTCAAACAATTCTAAGTCATATATTTGTAGCATGAAAACATAGGTGTCTCCCCTTATCTAAATGATTACCTTTAATTCAAAACCGACGAGAATTGACATCCTCACTAAAGATCCACTCAAATCACTCGAAGTTTTTAAGGTTCAAGAAAAAAAAACACTCATAAGTCAAACCTGAAAAGTTAATCCCATAGGCTTGCCTGAAAATCAAATCTCCGCTGCTGTAATATGATATGATACACAAATCAAAAGGTCTCTAACAGGGTTGTAACGGGGCTTGGGTTAAAGGTGTGGATAAAGGTTGAATTAGAAGGTTTAGAATCGAGATTGAATTGACAAGTTACCTAACTTTAGACAAATGAACTGATAACCTAAATAATTACATCACATGAAAATTTAAAATACTAATAATACGAGCTTCTTCTTCAAGATGTTGAATTTAAACGTACAGGCTCTTAGAACATAGAACTAATAATGAATGTACTTCATTTTATTTTTAAGAACAAATCAATTATTTAATAATATAAGAAAGAAATTTATCAACTGAAATAAAGTAATTAGGCAACTGATCAAATCAATTCTCGATAGATGGGTAGTTAAAGGAATGGTGATAACAAATACGAGCGGGGTTTGGGTTAATATTAGCGGGTAAATCAATAAAAAGGGTTGTTAGGATCAAAGAGGTTCACTAGGGGTTAATTGTGAAGGTAGGCTTTTTAGTGGAGTGAATGGGTTAAAACCTAGGTGTCTTTATCATCTCAGTATATCAAATCAAAGGTGTGGTCTCAACATGTATAATCGAGGCAAGTTCTAGAATAACAATTCAGTGTTGACACACTCATAATAAAAAAAGTGAGCACGAAAAAGAATATATGCTCTATAAGGCTCAAAATCTCACAAAAATTATGGGTGTTTTTGGCATCAATCCCTGTAAATTTCAAACTTCAAGGTAATATTTAAATTCAGTTCAACAACCTAGAAAATTTTTAATTCTGAAAAATAGACTTATCATGCTTGATTCTCTAGTATCTTAAGGTTTAAATCATCAATGCACAATTAAATACGACTTAATCTAAGACATATCAATAAAAATCATAAATCATCAAAAATTTCATCCTAATTAGTAATATGAGGAAATTACTTAAGAACTAGATATAATTCAGGAATTTGAGAATAATGCAAAAAGCTAGGCACTTTTACCCCCCCACACTTAAGATGTACATTGCCTCAATGTACAAATATAGATAAATAATCATGTGATCTGAAATCAAAAGAGAATCAGATGACACTTTACGAATTTTTTGGGATCACTATTCCTACTTTGATTTGGAGGAGGAGGTGGTCTTTGCGTGGTGGATGCTGCAGATCACTATGCTAGATGAAGAAATTAGGAAACTTCGTGAAGGATTAGCCAAGAATTATTAATAAATATTCAAAATATCTGAAATAAATATTTAAAGAAAAGCAAGCTAAAGTGAAGGAAAATAAAAGGAAAATAAACTTATAAGAATAGGTAAATGGACTTAGGAGTCCTTATTATTGGATGGTTCGCGAGGTGGGTCTCGATTTCTAAAATTTGTGGTCACGTTGGTGGTGGTTGTGGTGGTGTGATTCCCAAACGACCTTCTCGTAACCTACAACTAAAAACTAAAGTAAAATAAACTAAATTAAGCGTAAGAGAAGTAAAGATAAGGAAATTGAAGCAAAAGAGAAAAGAAAAATAGAACCAAAAGGGTCTCGAAGACCCTTGGCTTTTTGGAGGGTTGAAGCGGCCGGCATGAACTTATGTACATCAGTTTCCCATAGGGAGATTGGGTTTGGATCCTTCCACTTCTTTGACATCGTTATGGTAGAGCAGGGGCTTTATTAGGAGAAGAATGGTGGGGATGAAAGCTAATGAGAAGGGGGTGAAAAGAGGGAGGTGTGAGGTGGGTTTAAATAGAGTTTTGAATTTTGACACCTCCCCACGCCCGTGGACTGTGGGCGTGTCGTTTCACATAGCCGTTTTGCACGGACGTGTTGTGAGACGTGTTGTTTCCCTACACCTATTTTTCAGACTGCCACGCCTATTTTTGAGAAGCCAGTGTCGACCACGGCCGCGTCGCACGGTCGTGGTGTTCTGTCGGTCCTCGTAGGGTGGTGGTTGGAGTCTGTGACTCGAAAATTTGATTCCCTCTAACTTGTACCTCTTCTGCCATTATCAATACTAAGATTTTGTACTTTCACAGGCCACGGCCACGGCCGTGTGCAAGGCCGTGTGACCTGGGAATCTGTGCTTTTGGTTAGTTTACAACTAGGCATTTAGAAAGAAGAAAATAAAATAAAATAAAGGAACATAAAAAATGTAAAGTACTTAAGGTTAGTACTCGAGTTGCCTCCTGAGAAGCGCTCGTTTAAAGTCTTAAGCTAGACTTTCCCTTTGTTTGTATAATCAATGTGGTTTGAAGGTTTGAACATCTTTCCTCATTGATCGTTGTTTTGTCGAGTTTTAAAATTTATAAAGAGAATAATCAAACTTGGAAACTAACCCTGACAACGACTTAAGGCAAATGCACCTATCGAACAGTAGTATCGCTTAGGCAAAACTGGATTGTCGAACCCAAAGGAACTAAAAGTACTAACACTCACTTTCTTTCTATTATTTAGCCTAAATATTAAGTGATTGATTGTTTAATCTAAATTGACTAACTACTAAGCTAGAGACGCAAAGACAAAAAGAATGAATTGGGGAAATAACTTTAGGAAAACTCAGTTGGCCAAGACGATACCCTTAGGAAGAATCCACCTAGACTTCACTTGCTATCAAACACTGAACCAGACGATTTATTCACTTGACTTGATCCGTAAGATTCCCTAATTTGTATTAAACCCTCTCTTGAGGCGAATAACGTCTAACCCTAAGTTGATTAATTGAAATCTCTTTCTAATTAAAACCCCTAAAATCATATTAACTCGATCTATGGACTCCCATATTAGGTTTCACCCTAATCCGGCAAAATCTCATTACCCTATCTCTAGGCACGCGATCAACTCTGCTTAATTTTGCTAGAACTACTCTTAAGTTGGGACTTTTGCTCCATCACCTAAGCACATTCAACTTGAATCAATATCCTAGAAATATTAACACAAGAATTAAGCACACATAATTAAGAACAAATCAAGTATTTATCATATAGTTCAGAAAACAATAACAAAATCCATCTTAGGTTTTATCCCCTTCAGGTATCTTAAGGGTTTAGTTCATAATGATAAAAGAAAACATCTCAGAAGAAAAGATAAAACAAAACATAAGAAATCCTTAAAACTTCCTGAAGGAATTGAAGGAGAGATCCACCATCTTGAGTAGAATTCCGGCTTCTTGAGATGGATCAACTGGCTATCTTTGAGTGATTCCCATAAATCTAACCTTTCTGGCTCAGCTCCTTGGCCTAGCTGGCTAGCTCCCCCTTGAAGGTTATGCTTAGGGTGTTTATATAGGCTCTTAGAATGCTTTATTTGGCCCCTAAGTATCCTAATTCAAGTATGATTCCTACTCGGGTGTTTGAATAGGCTTTGGAATGTGCTTTTTTTGCCTTCAAGTATCCAAATCCAAGTGAAATTCCTCTTGGTCGCGACAGCGACACGCCCATGGCACACGCCAGTGTGAATCGACTTCAGGCCGTGTTCAGGTTTGTTGATGGAGGCACGGCCGTGTGAATCGTGGTTAGGTCATGCTTAGACTTCTCTTAAGAGGCACGGCCGTGTGGGCTTAAGTTCAGGCCGTGTCAATTTCGTGATATGGCCCATTTGGTCCGTTTTAAGCCTGTTTCTCGTTCTTTTCATCCTCCGGTGCTTTCTTGAGTATAAAACATGAAAAGAAAGGATTAAGAGCACCTTTTAACATAAATCAAGGAATAAATCATCCAAAAGTATGCTAAATGTGGGATTAAAATATGTTACTTTTATGGCTTATTATGCTAAATGTGGGATTAAAATATGTTACTTTTACGGTTTATCAAATACTCCCACACTTAAGCTTTTGCTTGTCCTCAAGCAAAATTCTCAACTATAAATTAAAATGAACTTTCGACAATTCATAATTCTCATTAACAATGCTTTATCATAATTCATAGATAATTTATACATGGATAATTTAACTCAAAGACTCCTAAAGGTTCAAACAATTCTAAGTCATATATTTGTAGCATAGGTGTCTCCCTTTATCTGAATAATTACCTTTGATTCAAACTGACAAGGATTGACATCCTCACTAAATATTCACTCAAAGCACTCAAAGTGTTTAAGGTTTAAGAATAAGCACTCATAAGTCGAACCTAAAAAGTTAATCCCATAAGCTTGCCTGAAAATCAAATCTCCACCACTGTAATATGAGATGATACACAAATCAAAAGGTCTTTTGATAAACCGTAAAAGTAACATATTTTAATCTCACATTTAGCATGCTTTTGGATGAATTTATCCTTAATTTATGTAAAAAGGTGCTCTTAATCCTTTCTTTTCGTGTCTTATACTTAGGAAAGCACCTTAGAATGAAAAGGACACAAAACGGGCTTAAAACGGACCAAATTGGGCCAACCCATGAAATTAGCACAGCCTGGACTTCATTCCACACGGCCGTGCCTCGATAATTATTTAGAACACGGCCTGTCCCTGATTTACACGACCATGCCTCGTCAACAAAAAGCCCAACACGGCCTGGCCCTGATGTACACGGCCGTGCCCCAATTGGCAGACCCGAAGCACGGCCTCTATCCAGATATTGCACGGGCGTGTCATAGCCATGCCTAAATCAACAGAATGGAGACACGGGCTGGACCACGATTAACACAGACGTGTCAAGACTGTGCCCCTGCCGCGAAAAAGAGCAATTTCACTCAGAATTGGATGCTTGGAGCCCAAGAAACGCAATCCTAAGTCCACTCAAACACTTAGGATGAATTTCACTTGAGTTACGAATACTTAGGAGCCAAGTAAAGCGTCCAAAACGTCTATATAAACAATCCAAGGTAGCAATTCAAGGGCGTCAGGTTTTAGCAGAGTTTTCTGCCAGAGCTTTACTCGTTTAGGGAATTACTCGAAGATAGCCAGTTGATCCATCTCGAAGAGTCAGAATTCTACTCAAGACGGAGGATCTCTCCTTCAATTCCTTCAGGGGGTTTTAGGGATTTCTTATGTTTTGTTTTATCTTTTCTCTTGAGATGTTTTCTTATTTTATAATGAACTAGATCCTTCAGATACCTGAAGGGGATGAAACCTATGATGGATTTTGTTATTTGATTTATTGGTTTATATGATAAATACTTAGTTTGTTCTTAATTATGTCGCTTAATTTAATCTGATGTGCTTAGGTGGAGGAGGAATAGACCCTGCCTAAGAGTAGATCTAGCATAATTAAGCGGAGTTGATCGGGCGCATAGAGATAGGGTTACAAGATTTTACCGGATTAGGGTGAAACCTAATATGGGAGTCCATTGATCGATTTACTGCTTCCTTAGGGGGTTATTATAAGAGAACGAGAGTTCCACTAACTAACCTAAGGTTAGACGTTATTCGCTTCGAGAGAAGGTTTAATATAAGTTAGGGAGTCTCACGGATCAAGCTAAGTAAAAGAAACCATATGAATTGAAAGTTGGATAATAAGTGAAGTCATAGGTGGATTCTTCCCGAAGGTATCGTCTTTATCAATTGAGTTTTCTTCAACGTCTTTTCCCAAAGTTTTGTTCTTTTGTCTTTGCATTTAAGTTTAAGTATTTCATCTGCTTTAGATTAATAAACCAATCACTCCACATTTTAGGCTAAATAATAGAAAGAAAGTGAGTAGTAGTACTTTTAGGTTCCTTGGGTTCGATAAGATATTCTTGCCTGAGCTATACTCTTTGTTCAATAGGTGCGCTTGCCTCTATCATTGTCACGATCGGTCTCTGAGTTCGATCACTCTTTTATAAATATTAAAACTAGACTATTTTGCGTGATCAAGTTTTTGGTATTTATTCTTGGGGACTTCTAAAATATTAAAGCTCTATTTTATTACTTTAGCCATTATTTCTAATTTTATTTTATTAATTTTACTAATCCTCTTTCTTTATTAAACTTGCAAGGTACTTCTAGTTTATGAATAGAAGAAACCCTAGAGGACCATTAGAATACGACAGTGATATTGAAGCTACCGCTCTCAAAAATCGCAGAGAAACTAGACGAGCTCTAGACTTCCAAAGAGAAGAACAACAAAAGCAGATCCAATCCTCTTGAAGGATGGTGAAAATAATCTGCTCGATGCAAGAAGATCGAATGCTCGCGTACTATGTATGATTATGCTAAACCTAATTTGACAGAGGCGAGAATCTAGTATTATTAGGCTGCTATAGTTGCTAATAATTTTGAATTAAAACCTAACACAATACAAATGATTCAACAGTTTGTTCAATTTGATGGATTGCGGGCGAAGATCCAAATACTCATATTGCTAATTTCTTAGAGTTACGTGATACTTTCAAAATAAATGGCGTTTCTAATGATGCCATACATCTTGATTATTTCCTTTTCATTAAGGAATAAAGCAAAGCAATGGTTGAACTTCGTTACCACGAGGTCAATCACAACATGGGACCAAATGATGAAAAATTTCTTTTAAAGTATTTTCCACCACCAAAAGCGGCCAAATTTAGGAATGACATATCTTCTTTTGTGCGAGAATGGCACGAAACATTATATGATGCATGGGAAAGATACAAGGATCTCCTAAGGAGATGCCCACACCACGGATTACCTTTGTGGCTTCAAGTCCAAACTTTCTACAATGGTGTGAATTCTTCAACAAGGTAAATGATTGATTCATCAGCCGGTGGAACTCTGAACAACAAAACTCTTGAAGCAGCCTACGATTTTATTGAAGAGATGTCATTGAACACTTATCAATGGTAAATCACAAGGGCAAAGCCGACAAAATTAGCAGGAGTTTTCAACATAGGCCGACCGACAATCTTTGTCAACACGGTAGAGTTAATGAATAAAAAGCTTGATAATTTATGTTCTTCGCAGGTACATCCAGTAATGTAGTGTGAAGCAAGCGAGAATATGGCAAATGCTGAGTACCCACCCTACCAACTAGGAGCAGAAAACGAGCAGACAAACTATATAGGTAACAATTTCAGATCCAATAATAATCCTTATAGTAATACTTATAACCCAGGTTGGAGGAACCACCCAAATTTTTCGTGGGGAGGACTAGGAAATCAAGGAATTCAAAGGCAGCAACCTCTTCCAAATTATCAAAATCAGCCCTACCCACAAGAAAAAAAATCAAGCCTTGAAGAGATGCTGACAAAATTCATGGCAGCCACAGAATCTTGTCTTCAAAAGACTGATACAAACCTTGATGAACAACAGAAGTCAATGAAAGGACTCGAGAATCAAGTTAGAGAACTTACTAGGTCAGTGGGACACCTCACAAAGCTAATTTCTGAACGCCAACAAGGACGTCTACCAAGCAACACAGAAATAAACCCAAAAGAGCAAATCCAAGCTATTACAACTCAAGAGGGTACAAAAGTAGATAGACCTACATCAACGCAAGAAAAGAAGGATAAGACCGAGGTAGCTCACGAAAAGCCAAAACCTGTAATCAAAGAATACCAACCTCGCATACCTTATCCCGAAGCATTGAAAAAAGATGATTCAGAGGAACAATTCGGTAAGTTTCTAAAACTCTTGAAGAAATTACATATTAACTTACCTCTTCTTGAAGCTCTTTTTCAGATGCCCGATGTAAGGAAATTCTTAAGCAAGCTCTTGATGAACAAGCATAAAATAGATGAAGAGCACCATGTGGAATTAAGCGCAACATGCTCGGCAATGCAATGAACAAGCTACCACAAAATGAAAAGATCCGGGGAGTTTTACGATTCCATGCTTAATTGGTAGTTGTACTATTGATAATCGTTAGGTGATTTAGGGCAAGTATAAATGTTATGCCTTATGCCTTTGTTTAAGCGACTAGGTCTAGGAAGCCCAAACAAACTAGGATGAGTATTCAACTAGTGATAAAGCTGTTAGAATTCCTAGGGGCATTATTGAAGATGTTTTAGTCAAAATCGATAAATTTGTTTTCCCAGTAGACTTTGTTGTTTTAGACATGGATGAGGATAATTCAATCCCCTTGATTTTAGGAAGGCCTTTTCTAGCAACTGCTAGAACAAAGATTGATGTTGCCACAGGAGAACTCATACTTCGCGTGGGAGATGAATCAATAAATCTTCAAGCTCTCAACTCAGCCAGAGCCATGAATGATGAAGGTACGAAAATTACTCTAGTCGATAATCAAATTATTCAACCTTCATTGCAGGAAACACCACACGACATCAAATCTGAGTCAAACCATATCATCTTAGTCGACACAGAAGAATCACGTACACTTAAGGTCGACAAATTAGAATAGCTGAAGACACAAGAAAAGACGGATCCACATGAAGTAAAGTTAGAGGGACCGCCAGAACAACTCATAGGGACATCGAATCACTTTAAAATAAAAGATGAGGTATACGAAATCTTCCCCCACAACACGGTCGATGTAAGCAATCCAATGTTCAGAAATTCTAAGGTAAACACTTCTCGGCCCCAATTTTTTCATGAAATAAGAACTACAGACATGAGAAAAGATATTCAAACCTTTAAACCTCCTTGAAATGTTCAAACACAAGGATATCTAGCTTAAGATTATAAACGAGCGCTTTTTGGGAGGCAACCCGAACACTAACAATTTTTATTTTCAGTTTTTTTTCTTTTCATCTTTCTGTCCTAATTATTTCATTAAAAACTAACATAAAAGTGTAGATTTCCAGGCCACACGGCCTTACACACGGCCGTGTCCGTGGCCTTGTGGACCACTGGAACCACCATACTGACAGGAGCAGGGCCGTGCAAGTCAGTCCAACCACCCCCAACGTCACGGATCCAACCACCCACAGCACGGGCACCGACAAAAATATCACGGTCGTGCCTTACAGCCATGCTAAGATACTGACTTATTTAGCATGGGCAGACCACGCCCGTGCATTCCAATCGTGCTCTTATACTGGCTTTTGAAGAATGGGCGTGCAAACCAATAAAACGGGCGTGGAAAGACAACACACCCCACAACACGGCCGTGCAATACGGCCATGTGAATCGACACACCCTCGGTACACGAGCGTGGGAACGTACCAGATTTGAAATCCTATTTAAGTCCCCATAGCCCGTCCTCTTTGTCCCATCTTCTTTCTTATTCCTTCTTTCTCTTTTCTTTCAAATCTTTCTTCCTATTCATAGAAAAGATCCAAGACACTTGAGCAACACAAAGATCATGCCGAAGAAACGTAAGCATCATCTCCTTAGAGGAGACCTCAACATGAGTTCATGCCGGTAGCTTTACTTTATTGACACGCCAAGGGTCTCGAAAACCTTTTTGGTTCTATTTTTCTTTTCTTGTCTCCTTTATTTTCCTTATCTATACTTCTTTTATGCTTAATTTAATTTATTTCATAGTAGTTTCTTGGTTTTAGGATCTAAAAGCTGCTAGAGAATCACACACCACTGCCTTCGAGGTCACACCCACTTCGCAAACCATCCAACAATAAGGACTCCTTAGTCCATTAGTCTTTTCTTTCAATTTCAATTTTCTTCCTAGTCTTCTTCTTTTTATTTCCTTAATCTTTAAATTTATTATTAGTATATTATTATTTCTCTAGATCTCTTGGCTATATCTTCACGGGCTACCCAATTTCTTCATCTAGCAAATTGCTTCTCGGTAGCCACTCTACAAACCCATAAAAACACCATCACCGCCACCAAAGGCGCGGGATCATCCAGATTTCGGGAGTATTACTTTCCCACTTATCTTTTGATTTGGCACATAAGTTTCATTATTTATCTTTGTACATTGAGGACAATGTACATCTTAAGTGTGGGGGTAAAAGTGTCTAACTTTTGCATAATTCTCAAAACCCTGAAATTAGTCTTGATCTTAAGTATTATTCTCATACTATTAATTAGAATGAAATTTCTATTGATTTATGATTTTTATTGGTATGTTTTCGGACAAATCATAGTTAATTGTGCATTGATGATTAAATTTGAAGAATACTAGAGAATCAAGCATGATAAGTCTATTTTTCAAAAATAAAAATTGATAGGTTGTTGAACTAAATATGAGTATTACTTTGAAATTTGAAATCTATAGGGATTGATGTCAAAAACATCCATAATTTCTATGAGATATTGAGCCTTATAGAGCATATATTATTTTTCATGCTCACTTTTATTGATATTGAGTGTGTCAACTTTGAACTGTTATTCTAGAACTTGTCTCGTTTATGCATGTTGAGACCACAATAATGATTTGATATACTGAGATGATAAAGGCACCTAGGTTTTAACCATTCACTCCACCAAAAAGCCTACCTACATAAATAACCCTAGTGAACCCGTTGAATCCTAACAACCTTTTATTGACTCACCCACTAATATTAACCCAAAATCCCTTTGTATTTGTTATCAACATTCTTTTGACTACCCCTCTATCGAGAATTGACTTAATCAATTTCCAAATTAGGTTATTTCAATTATCAAAGTTCCATCTATCAAGTTTTACTTAGTTTGTTCTTAAAAAAATCCAAGTTTATTCAATATTAGTAGTATAAAAGAGCTTAGAGCAATTAAACTCCAATTGTTGAAGAAAAGCTCGTATTAAAGTATTATCAAATTTTAAAGTGAAGAAAATACTCTTTATTATAGAGTAATTATCAATAGTGGTATTATTACTTTTCATTCGATGTAAATATTCATATTTAGTTCATTATTTTTAGATTAGGTAATTCGTCAATTCAATCTCAATTTTAATTCTCTAATTCAGCCTTTATCCACACCTTTTAACCCAAACCCCGTTACAACCCTAATAACGACCTTTTGATCATTTATCATCTCATATCTGATGGTGGAGATTTGATTTTCGAGCAAGCCTATGGGATTAACTTTTAGTTTGACTTTTGAGCGCTTTTCTTGATCCTTAAACACTTTGAGTGCTTTGAGTGAATCTTAGTGAGGATGTCAATCCTTGTCGGTTTTGAATCAAAGGTAATTATTTAAATAAGGGGAGACACCTATGTTTTCATGCTACAAAATCATGACTTATCTCGTTTGAATCTTTAGGGCACTTCGAGCTAAATGATCCATGTATAAATTATCTATGAATTATGATGAGGCATTGTCAATGGGAATTATGAATTTTGAACAGTTCGTTTTAATTGTAAGTTGAGAATTTTGCTTGAGGACAAGGAAAAGCTTAAGTGTGGGGGTATTTGATAAACCGTAAAAGTAACATATTTTAATCTCACATTTAGTATGCTTTTGGATGAATTTATCCTTAATTTATGTAAAAAGGTGCTCTTAATCCTTTCTTTTCGTGTCTTATACTTAGGAAAGCACCTTAGAACGAAAAGGACACAAAACGGGCTTAAAACAGACCAAATTGGGCCAACCCAAGAAATCAGCACGGCCTAGACTTCATTCCAGACAGCCGTGCCTCGATAATTATTTAGAACACGGCCTATCCCTGATTTACACGATCGTGCCTCATCGACAAAAAGCCCAACACGGCCTGACCTCGATGTACACAGTCGTACCCTAATTACAGACCCGAAGCACGGCTTCTACCCAGATATTGCACGGGCGTGTCATAGCCGTGCCTAAATCAACAGAATGGAGACACGGGCTGGACCACGATTAACACGGGCGTGTCAAGACCGTGCCACTGCCGCGAAAAAGAGCAACTTCACTCATAATTGGATGCTTGGAGCCCAAGAAACGCAATCCTAAGTCCACTCAAACACTTAGGACAAATTTCACTTGAATTACGAATACTTAGGAGCCAAGTAAAGCATCCCAAACGTCTATATAAACAATCTAAGGCGGCAATTCAAGGGCGTCAGGTTTTAGTAGAGTTTTCTGCCAGAGCTTTACTCGTTTAGGGAATTACTCGAAGATAGCCAGTTGATCCATCTCGAAGAGTCAGAATTCTACTCAAGATGGAGGATCTCTCTTTCAATTCATTCAGGGGGTTTTAGGGATTTCTTATGTTTTGTTTTATCTTTTATCCTGAGATGTTTTCTTATTTTATTATGAACTAGATCCTTCAGATACCTGAAAGGGATTAAACCTATGATGGATTTTGTTATTTGATTTATTGGTTTATATGATAAATACTTAGTTTGTTATTAATTATGTGGCTTAATTTATTCTGGTGTGCTTAGGTGGAGAAGGAATAGACCCTGCCTAAGAGTAGATCTAGCATAATTAAGCGGAGTTGATCGGGCGCCTAGAGATAGGGTTACGAGATTTTGCTGGATTAGGGTGAAACCTAATATGGGAGTCTATTGATCGATTTACTGCTTCCTTAGGGGGTTATTACAAGAGAACGAGAGTTCCACTAACTAACCTAAGGTTAGACGTTATTCGCTTCGAGAGAAGGTTTAATATAGGTTAGGGAGTCTCACGGATCAAGCTAAGTAAAAGAAACCATATGAATTGAAAGTTGGATAATAAGTGAAGTCATAGGTGGATTCTTCCCGAAGGTATCATCTTTATCAATTGAGTTTTCTTCAACGTCTTTTCCCAAAGTTTTGTTCTTTTGTCTTTGCATTTAAGTTTAAGTATTTCATCTGCTTTAGATTAATAAACCAATCACTCCACATTTTAGGCTAAATAATAGAAAGAAAGTGAGTAGTAGTACTTTTAGGTTCCTTGGGTTCGATAAGATATTCTTGCCTGAGCTATACTACTGTTCGATAGGTGCACTTGCCTCTATCGTTGTCACGATCGATCTCTGAGTTCGATCACTCTTTTATAAATATTAAAACTAGGCTGTTTTGTAGCGATCATCTTTAATAGGGTTGTAACGGGGCTTGGGTTAAAGGTATGGATAAAGGCTGAATTGGAAGGTTAGAATCAAGATTGAATTGACAAATTACCTAACTTTAGAAAAATGAACTAATAACCTGAATAATCACACGAAAATTTAAAATACTAATAATACGAACTTCTTCTTCAAGATGTTGAATTTAAACATGTAAGCTCTTAGAACATAGAACTAATAATGAATATACTTCATTTTTTTAAGAACAAATCAAGTAAATACATAGTATAAGAAAGAACTTTATCAACTGAAATAAAATAATTAGGCAACTGATCAAATCAATTCTCGATATAAGGGTAGTCAAAGGAATGGTGATAACAAATACGAGCAGGGTTTTGGGTTAATATTAATGGGTGAATCAATAAAAAGGGTTGTTAGGATCAAAGATGTTCACTAGGGGTTAATTGTGAAGGTAACCTTTTTAGTGGAGTGAATGGGTTAAAACCTAGGTGCCTTTATCATCCCAGTATATTAAATCAATAATGTGGTCTTGACATGTATAATCGAGGCAAGTTCTAGAATAACAATTCAGTGTTGGCACACTCATAATCAATAAAGTGAGCATGGAAAAGAATATATGCTCTATAAGGCTCAAAATCTCACAAAAATTATGGGTATTTGACATTAATCCCTGTAAATTTCAAACTTCAAGGTAATATTCAAATTCAGTTCGACAACCTAGAAAATTTTTTATTCTTAAAAATAGACTTATCATGCTTGATTCTCTAGTATCTTAAAGTATAAATCATCAATGCACAATTAACTATGATTTAATCTTAAAATATGTCAATAAAAATTATAAATCATCAGAAATTTGACCCTAATTAGTACTATGGGAAAAGTACTTAAGAACAAATTTAAAATTCAGGGATTTGAGAATAATGCAAAAAGTTAGGTACTTTTACCCCCCCACACTTAAGATGTACATTGCCCTCAATGTACAAAGATAGATAAATAATCATGTGATACTGAAATCAAAGGAGAAGGGGAGAAAGGACACTTCCTGAATTTTTTTTGGGATCACTTTTCTCGGCCCGATTTGGAGGAGGAAGCGGTGGTGCTGTGGTGGATGCCAACAGTCACTGTGCTAGATGAAAAAATTGAGAAACTCGTGACAGATTAGACAAGAATTATTAATAAAAATTCAAAATTTACGAAATAAATATTTAAAGAAAAACAAGCTAAAGTGAAGGAAAATAAAAAGGAAAATAAACTTATAAGAATAGGTAAATGGACTTAGGAGTGGTCACGCGAGGTGGGTGTGATTTCTAAGGCTGTGGTCACGCGGGTGGTGGTTGTGTTGGCGTGATTCCCAAACAGCCTTTAGAACCTAAAACTAAGAAACTAAAGTAAAATAAACTAAATTAAGCAAAAGAGAAGTAAAGTGTAACACCCCAAACCAGGCCCAAACACTACAACCGGATCTGGTATGTCACTAAGGAAATTTTGTAAAACATGTCGCATTTTCAGAAAAACATTTTGGTAAAGTTTAACCTTTTATTAAGGAAAAAATTATAATTTATAGTTTTAAATAAAATATGCCTTTATGAATTAAAAACTCAAATTTAAATGCATGCCTTAGTTCAATTAAAAATAAAAATTTAAATAACTAAAAGTAATAAAAGCCCTTAATAAAACAAAATATAAACTGGTGGCCCATGGCCTTATTACAACGAGATTTAAAATCCATTAAATAAGAATATAAAATAATAACTAGAGTCTTTTTGCTGGATCCAAATGTTCTTTTGCATGGCCACCTTGCGCTCCTCTCCAGCCCGATCCGATGCACTAAATGCTACCTGAAATGTTAATTAATTGGTTGAGTCGCGAGACTCAGTGTGCAACCCTCATGCACCATTAGATTTGGGCTTTAGCCCCATACAACTAAAATAATCAGAATTAATATACATAATAAAAATAATATGCAAGCCCAACCCAAATCCTAGGTTTCCATCCGCTACACGCCCTCGTACCAGCCATTCACACCATTAGGGATTTCTACAATCAACCCACACCGCTACACGCCTTGATGGCAGTCGTGCTGCTCATCATCAGATCATGGCCGTAGCCACTAGAACAGATCACGGTAAAAACCGCTACAACAGATCACGGTGAAAACCGCTACAACATATAACTTCCTCCTTTCATCAAACCCAACCCATGCAATCACATAAAATCAATATACTTATATCGTTTAATCAGAACATTCACTAACCTGATGATTCGCTTTTACCCTCGTTGGGTTTCCTCTATTATGCCCGGATTTCGGCATTTATCAAAACATATAACACTTATAATCATATATTAATCAAATAGATCTAGATGGTGGGAAAGTGTTACACACCTGATATCGTGAAATCCAATATTCTTAGTCGATATCCTTGTTATCTCAATCTACAACTTTGCTCAAAAAGTCGGAAAGATGTGAAAATAAGGCCTCTCCTATATTCGACCATGGTTAGTGTTCTACCCGATTTCATATATTTATAAATAAACCAATCTCCTTACCTTGAAATCCCAAAAATAACACGACTTGAGTGTTACTAATCTTTGACTTAGAGATCTAAGCGTTAGACTCCTTTTCAGATCCCGAAATGCCGAAAATAAGAAAAACCCTTGATTAGTCACTAAATAGCCATTCGGCTAGGGACTTTGAAAAGTCGGAGAAATATTAGAAACTCAAAATTGACACATACCTATTCTTTTCTTCAGATTCGGCACAAGCAGACTTTACTGAAAAAAATTCGGCAACTTTAGGAGGTGAGATCTAAGAACTTCGATTTTTAGAAGATTTAAGAATTGAAGAGATGGCTAAGAGAGATTTGGCCAATGAATATTAAGAAGAAGAATAGAATAATAGAGACGTGATTTCAGCTTTTAGGGATTAGAAGAAAAATAAAAATAGAGGTTAAAAGATTCGGCCAACCAGGAAATTTTAAAGAGGAAGAAAGGGTGAAGAAAATGGTGGTTTTTGGCTTTTGAGAGGAAGAAGATGAGAAAAGAAAATAAAAGAAAGGCTTCCAAAATTTCGGCACACCCTTTCTTTATATAGAAAATCGATTCCTCCCTTTAGCAGAGATTGATTTTCAGCCAACACTGCCACACATGATAGCTCCTATCCCTTTTCCCTTATCTTAATCTATTATCTCCTCAAAAATAATCTTTATCTGCTTATTATCCTTAAAGACTAAATCCCTAAATAATAGCCTTTATCTGCTTATTATCCACATAGAATAAATATAATAAAATTCCCAAAAAAATATCCTTGTGCCGTCCACTTCCCTAATCCTTAATGCCAAATTTAACTAACTTAAATTAGAAGATTTGGGCTCCTTAAAACTTAAAATTTGGGCCCCTAACACTTAAATTAACTCATTCCACATATTCACCCATTAAACGCATAGGCCCAAAAATTTAGGATGTTACATAAAGATAAGGAAATTGAAGTGAAAGAGAAAAGAAAAATAGAACCGAAAAGGTCATGAAGACCCTTGGCGTGTTAGAGGGTTGAAGCGGCCGGCATGAACTTATGTAGATCGATCTCCCACAGGGAGATTGTATTTGAATCCTTCCGCTTCTTTGACATCGTTATGATAGAGCATGGGCTTTGTTAAGAGAAGAATTGTGTGGATGAATAGTAATTAAAAGGGGTGAAAAGAGGGAGGGGTGGGGGGTTTAAATAGAGTTTTGAATTCTGACACCTCCCCACTCCCGTGGATTGTGGGCGTGTCTATTCACACGACTTCCTTGCACGGCCATGTTGTGAGGTGTGTTGTTTTCCCACGCCTATTTTTTAGACTGCCACGCTCGTTTCTGAGAAGTAAGTGTCGACTACGGCCGCATCGCACGGTCGTGGTGTTCTGTCGGTGCCCGTGAGGTAGTGGTTGGGTCCGTGACTTCAAAAATTAGTTGGGTCTGATTTGTACCGTCTCTGCCATATCAGTATAGAGATCCAGTACTTCCACATGGCCACGGCCACAACCGTGTGCAAGGCCATGTGGTCTGAGAATCTGCACTTTTGGTTGGTTTACAACTAGGCATTCAGAAAGAAGAAAATAAAATAAAATAAAAGAACATAAAAAATGTAAAGTACTTAAAATTAGTACTCGGGTTCCCTCCCGAGAAGCGCTCGTTTTAAAGTCTTAAGCTGGACTTTCCCTTCGTTTGTATAATCATGGTGGTTTGAAGGTTTGAACATCTTCCCTCATGCTGTCGTTTTATTTTCATGATAAAGTTTAAGTCGAAAAGTGTTTACCTTAAAAGAGTCAAATATTGGATTGATTACCTCGACTGTTCCGTATGGGATGATATTGCGTACCTCAAGAGAGATTCCTTTGATTGTATTTGGGTCTGATGGGATGATTAGAGGATCTTCTTTGTTCATCCGCACCTTATCTCCTATTTTGAAGTGATTTGATGTTCCTACGAGCTCTTCTAGGGGCTCCTTCGGTTTTACTTCGTGTGGTTCCGGTTCTTCTTTAAAGTATGTTTTCCACTCGTCTGGTTCATCAACCTTAAGGCTTCGTTCCTTATATAGTTTTTCTTTATTTGCACGAGGTCTATGATCCAGCTCAGGTTGAGACTTTGTAACACCACAAACCCGGCCCAAACGCTACGATCGAATCTAGAATGCTACTGAGGAAAAAGTTTGAAAAAAATTTGTCATAAGGGTGAAAACATAAAAATTTTCTGTCATTTATAAAAAACATTGTATATTTAAAATTCTAAGTAAAATTATGTTGTTACAAATTTCTGAATTAAAACTTTAATATAAGTTTTGATGATGTAAATCGCTTTTTAAAATAAAACATTCCAATTATCATCTCGATCGTCAATCCAACTCAAACACAATAAAAGTCCCCAAATACTTTAAGTGGCCCTTATTACAATAAATATTTACTCAAAATACTGAAAATATAAAGTGCATAAAACAATGAAAACATCTTACGCATGGCCACCTCAGATCCGCTCCACCGGTCCAAGAATCATGTATCACCTGCATTGTTTGGTAAAAAAATTTGGGTGAGTCAAACCGACTCGAGTGTGTAATTAGTCCAGATTTCCACACATGAGCTTAGCCCAAACCACACCAATCCACATATCAAATAATAATGTACCCAACCCAGCCTAGGGTCCATCCCCTACACACCCCCGTATCCAGCCACCACACACCAGGGGATTACTAAATCAACCCTCCAACCTCTACACACCAATTTGGCAAGCAATGCCATCCACCAAGTGGTCAAGCCACTGGTCCATGTGAAATAAATCACAGTATAATCCACAACGCGACCTCAGTCAACGTCAATCCATGATGTAGCTCGTAGCTAACATCAAATCACGATGAGGCACATAGCCATCACCAACCACGATATGGCACAAAGCCGATACCAACCACGATGAGGCACAGAGCCGATCATCAATCTACGTGAGGCTTGTAGCCATCACTAAACCACGATATAAATGTACACCTGACTTCAATAATCATATCCCAATCCCTATGCATATGTCAATTATCATGGCCAAAAAAATTATAAAATTCCAATGAGTATACATCACATGCTTACCACAATTCCACACATATACCATGGTAAAATAATATCATAAAACTGACCTGGTTAACCGAATACCCACCATGGGTAGCCACCATCTCAGCCATTATTTTTGGCTATCATACACATCTTATACGTATATATATACATAACAACAAATACAAACAACAGAAGATCAGTGTGATAACTACACACCTATTACTAGCAAAATCACTAAATCCCGAAGACCCGATCTATCGCACTAGATCTCCCTGTCCTACATTCGGCCAAACCACAAAACCATTAACAAGGACATTCGGCCATACCAATAAATCTTAGTCTCAATAGCCTTGGCTTTTCAACAACAAGAATGATGAACCAACATAGATATCCTTACCACTTGACTTACCAACTCCGATCGCTAAAGAGTAGGGGCTTAAATCGACTGCTTCCACAATCCCAAAGAACCTAGGAGAAATCGGTTCCCATTAATGATTAACAACACTATCAACAAATGCTGGATTAAGCTTTCACCTATGTGTGTCGACAGAAAAGAAGAGAAAGTAAGAAGGGAGTTTCGGCCATGGACACTTACCTTCTTAAAACCGATTGAAGAAACAACCAAAAGAGATCAAGGCTTGATTGAGATTCGGCCAAAATAACAAAAAGAAAGAAAGGAAATTCGGCTATGGTTAATTAAAGGCAACAAATAGAATTCGGCTAGAGTGGAAAAAGAGAAAGGAAAAGAAAAATGCAATGGAAGAGGGAGGATTCGGCAATAGAGTATGGTTGATAGAAGAGAAAAGCAATTAAGATTTGGCTAAACCAAAAAGAAGAGAAAGGAAGAAATATGAATGGTATTCGACTTTGATCAAGAATGAGAGAAAGAAAAAGAGAGAGAGATGGGGAGAAAGAGATTTGGCCAAGGAAAAAAAATAAGATGAAAGAAAAATGCCTCCCTTCAATGGTAGAATATTTTCGGCACAAAGAGAAAAAGAGCTTGAGAGGAAAAGAAAACAATACCAATTTGGTCAAGAATAAAAACCAAAACCAAAACAAAAGCTTACCTATTGCTCAAATTTGGTTTAGGAGAAAGAGTTTTGAGAGAAAAGAAAATGATACACAAAATGCTAACGAATTTGACCAACTAGTTACCAACCAACGAAAACCTTCAACAAAATTTGGTCACCCCCTAGACCATAATGCCGTCCATATACATGGACAGGTTAGCCAATAAAAAGTTTCCAAAACCTCATCCTTAATCCAAGCCTTATGTCCCCTTATCATTCCTTAATCAAAATGATTCATTTCCCCAAGTTCAAGCTTACCTAAACTATTAGTCATCTTGCCATAAAAATCAAGCTAATTTGAATTAATCACACTCCTAAATTTTGTCCTTGCCACCAAAACAAATTATCTTTACTTATTCCAAGCTTATCTGACAGAGTTTGTGCTGGGTACAACGCCTCCCCCCTTTGGCGTCAAAATAAAAAACAGAAAGTGAGATTTCTGCTGCTCGAACCTGAGCTCTCCCTTCCCTGCATGTGGCGTCACCTTCAAGGCTCTAAGTGGCGCCTCCTTGCCACTTTACCAAGCCCATTCTTGTGCTAAAATTCCCCACGAATTACTCTTAACCCCTAGCTCCTTCAGCTCCCTCTAACTAAAGCTTAAAAACAAAAATTTTCCTATAGCTCGGGCCTACCCTTGGCTTAAACCTAGATCTTAAAACACCTTAATAAATGCACATGCAAAACAATTCAAACCTAATAGCCCCTATTTCAGGATGTTACAGGCTTTGTGGTGGATCCTATGGTGAAAGGTGAACAAATTGGTCATCAACTGAATTTACTTTCTCACCTTCATCAATTGATGTCTTGGTCGAGTCAAGAGCTTGTAGACTGATCGATTCATCACCTACACAAAGAATGAGTTCTCCTATGCCAACATCAATTTTAATCTTGGCAGTTGCTAAAAAGCGTCTTCCTAAAATTAAAGGAATCAAATTATCCTCATCCATGTCTAAGACAACAAAATCTACTGGGAAAACGAATTTATCAATTTTTATAAGAACATTTTCGATAATACCCCTAAGA
This sequence comes from Gossypium rotundifolium, assembly GCA_025506655.1. NCBI lineage: Eukaryota > Viridiplantae > Streptophyta > Magnoliopsida > Malvales > Malvaceae > Gossypium > Gossypium rotundifolium. Next base: position 7,207,679 of record CP106729.1, on the reverse strand, counting down.
ATTCTAACGATTTTATTAGCTAATTGTATACTCATCCTAGTTTGTTTGGGTTTCCCTAGACCTAGTTGCTTAAACATTTTATAAGGCATGACATTTATACTTGCCCCTAAATCAGCTAAGGCATTGTCAATAGATAAACTACCAATTAAACATGGAATTGTAAAACTCCCTGGATCTTTTAGCTTCCATGGTAGTCTATTTTGTAGAATTGCTGTGCATATTGCATTTAGCTCCACATGCGACTCATCATCTAACTTACGCTTGTTCGTCAAGAGTTATTTTAAAAATTTTCTCGAATCTGATATCTATGAAAGAGCTTCAAGAAGCGGTAAGTTAATATGTAATTTCTTTAAAAGTTTAAGAAACTTACCGAACTGTTCCTCTGTATCGTCTCTCTTCAACGCTTCAGGATAAGGTATGCGAGGTTGGTATTCTTTGATTACCGATTTTGGCATTTCTTGGGTTAACTCAATTTTACCTTCATTTACCTCACTTTCTTATATTGAATTGGCTTCATCTAACCTTACGTTTTCCTGAGCTGTTATGGCTTGGATTTGCTCCTTTGGGTTAATCTCGGTGTTGTTTGGTAGACGCCCTTGCGATCGTTCGGACATTAACTTCGCAAGTTGTCCACCTGACTTTGTAACTTTCCCGACTGACTTAGTAAGTTCCCCAACTTGGTTCTTGATCCCTTCCATCAATGTTTGTTGGTTTTTAAGTGTTGCCTCAGTGTCTTAGAGACTGTTTTCTGTGGCTGCCATGAATTTGGTCAACATCTCTTGGAGGTTTGGCTTCTTTTCTTGTGGATATGGCTGATTCTGAAAATTTGGAGGAGGTTGTTGTCTCTGATTTCCTTGATTTCCTTGACCTCCCCACGAAAACTTTGGGTGGTTCCTCCAACCTGGATTATAAGTGTTACTATAAGGGTTATTATTAAATCTGAAATTATTACCTATTGATAAACCGTAAAAGTAACACATTTTAACCCCATATTTAGTATGCTTTTGGATGATTTAGCCCTCAATTTATGTAAAAAGATGCTCTTAATCATTTCTTTTCATGTCTTATACTTAGGAGAACACCTAAGGATAAAAAGAATGTAAACAGACTTAATATCTGGACCAAATTAGGCCAACCAAGAAGTCGGCATGGCTCGGACTTCATGCCACACGGCCGTGCCCCAATATTTAGATTGCACACGGTCACACCCTAATTTACACGACTGTGCCTCATCGATAAAAATCCCAACACGGCCTGACCCCGATGTACATGGCTGTGCCCCAATTGGCAGACCCGAAGCACGGCCTCTACCCAGATATTGCACGGGCGTGTCATAGCCGTGCCTAAACCAACAGAATGGAGACACGAGCTGGACCACGATTTACACGGGCGTGCCTTAGCCGTGCCCCTACCACGGAAAAGAGCAATTTTATTCGGGAAAGGATACTTGGAGGTAAAGAAACACATTCTAAAGCCTATTCAAACACCCCATTAGGAATTAGACTTAAAATAGGATACTTAGGAACCAAGTAAGGCATCACAAAGTCTATATAAACACCTTAGGAGGCAACTTGGAAGGGGAGTTGGCAGAAGTCAAAATAGGTCAGTCAGGTTTTAGCAGAATTTTCTGCCAGAGCTTTACTCGTTTAGGGATTGTCTCGAAGATAGCCAATTGATCCATCTCGAGGAGTCGGAACTCTACTCAAGATGGAGGATCTCTTCTTCAATTCCTTCAGGGGGTTTTAAGGATTTCCTATGTTTTGTTTTATCTTTTCTCTTGCAATGTTTTCTTGTTTAGTTATGAACTAAACCCCTTAGATACCTGAAGGGGATGAAACCTATGATGGATTTTGTTGTTTAATTCTTTCGGTTTATATGATAAATACTTAGTTTGTTCTTAATTATGTTGCTTAAATTTATCTGATGTGCTTAGGTGGAGGAGGAATAGACCCTGCCTAAGAGTAGATCTAGCATAATTAAGCGGAGTTGATCGGGCGCCTAGAGATAGGGTTACGAGACTTTACCAGATTAGGGTGAAACCTAATACGGGAGTCCATTGATCGATTTACTGCTTCCTTAGGGGGTTATTATAAGAGAACGAGAGTTCCACTAATTAACCTAAGGTTAGATGTTATTCACTTCGAGAGAAGGTTTTATATAGGTTAGGGAGTCTCATGGATCAAGCTCAGTAAAGAAATCATATGAGTTGAAAAGGTAAATAATAAGTGAAGTCATAGGTGGATTCTTCCCGAAGGTATCATCTTTATCAATTGAGTTTTCTTCAAAGTCTTTTCCCAAAGTTTCGTTTCTTTTGTCTTTGCATTTAGTTTAAATATTTCATTTGTTTTAGTTTAATAAACCAATCACTCCATATTTTAGGCTAAATAATAGAAAGAAAGTGAGTAGTAGTACTTTTGGGTTCCTTGGGTTCGATAAGATATTCTTGCTCGAGCTATACTCTTTGTTCGATAGGTGCGCTTGCCTCTATCGTTGTCACGATCGATCTCTGAGTTCGATCACTCTTTATAAATATTAAAACTAGACATTTTGCGTGATCAAGTTTTTGGCGCCGTTGTCGGGGACTTCTAAAATATTACGAAAGCTCTATTTTTATTACTCTAGCCATTATTATTATTTTTACTTTGCTAACTTTTCTTTTATTTAAATTCTGACAGATAATAAAGGAGATGGCACTGAATAATTATCAGTGGCAAGGCATGGGGACAATTCCTACTGAAGCAACTAGTGTTTTCAACCTCGATGTGGTCACCAGATTATCTAATCAGCTCGAGATGATGAATAAAAAGTTTAATGGTTTGAATAGACTCTTGCAGGTACATCTAGTAATGCAATATGATTCGGATCTAAGAGGCGTGGCGAATCCTGAGTACCCACCCTACGGACATGGCATGAAAAATGAGCAAGCTCACTATACGGGTAACTATTCTAGACCACAAAATAATTTTTATAATGACACTTATAATGTAGGTTGGAGTTACCACCCCAATTTCTCTTGGGATGATCAAAATAGCCAAGGACCGGAACCTCCTCCAAACTTTCAACAATCACCTCACCAGCAAGAAGAGGAGTCACACCTTGAGGAGATGCTGACAAAATTCATGGCAGCCACAGACACCCGTCTCCAAGACACTGAGACCACCCTTAAGAATCAACAAGCATCGACCAAATGGATCAAGAACCAAGTTGGGGAACTTACTAAGTCAGTTGGACAACTTGCTAAGCTGATATCAGAACTACCACAAGGAAGCTTGCCAAGCAATACCAAAACTAACCCAAGAGAGAAAAATTAAGCCATTTATGATAGTGAAGGGTTAGACGAACCAGACCCAAGGGAAGAACTTGTGGCAAGTAAACGTAAGGTTAAGGTGTACCATGATTTACCAAATCGGTAATTACAGAGTACCAACCTCGTGTGCCATATCCCGATGCAATAAAGAAAGACCACGCAGAGGAAGAAGTTGGTGAACTCACACTTCATGTAGATGACGAAACAATCACTCTTCAAGCTCTTGACTCAGCTAAGACATCGAGTAATAATGGTACGAATGTTAATTTTATTGATAACCATTTGGTTCAACCTTCTTTACAAGAATCATCACGAAATCACCCAGCTGAGCTAGATCTTAAACCTCGCACCAACAAAAGAGGATTATACGAGGAACAAAGCCTTAAGGTTGACAAATCAGAAGAGTAAGAAATACAATTTAAAGAAAAATCCAAACCACACGAAATAAAACCAAAGGAGACCTCAAACGAGCTGATAGGAACAACAAATCACATCAAAATAGAGGATCTGGTATTGTTGGAAGACCCTCGAATCACCAATTCAAACCTCAAGGAAAATGAAAAATCACTTTTGAGGCACTTAATGTCTTCCTATACGGCATAGTCGAGGTAAGCAATCCCAAATTCAACACTTTTGACGTAAACATTACTCGACTTAAACTATATATCCAAAACCGAAATGATCACATGAGAAAGAATTTTCACCTCCTCAAACCACCATGACCATACGAATGAGAGGTAAAAGTCTAGCTAAGACTATAAACGAGCGCTTCTCGGGAGGCAACCCGAGCACTAACCCTATTTTTACATTTTTTATTATTTTATTTTATTTTTATTTTTCCTTTTAGCACCTAAACCATAAACTAACCAAAGGGCAAATTTCTAGTCCACACGTCCCTACACACGGGCATGCCTGTGGCCGTGTGAAAGCCAGAGGATGAATCATGGGCGTGCCAGAAATCGTGCACGACTTTTTTTCCCAAACACGGGTAGTATTAATAGTCCACGCCCGTGCCAACTCCCCGTGCGAGGTTACTGACTTGTTAAGCACGGGCTCAACACGGCCGGGCCTTCCAACCGTGCCAACATTCTGACTTATCGAACACGAGAGGAGCACGCCCGTATTGAATGATTGTGTGAAGAAAGACACGGGCGTGCCACTACATCCACGGCCATGCCCGAACACCTTGGACACGCCCAAAATAAAATCCCTACACATGGGCTACATCTCTATTTAAACCTCATTCCCCCTTTTCTAGTTGTCTTTCATTTTCCATTATTTATTTTTATCTTTATTTTAATTTTATTTCATTATTTTTTTTTCCTTCCTTCTTTCTTTATTTTATTTTCTTTCCCTTATTCTTTACGATATTTAGATTTAGCTTAGGATTCAATAAAATTAGGATGGCTACTTCAAGGATTCAATTTCAAATGGCTCGAGACGCTTCCCACGTTCACCTATCCGGTTTCTTTTCATTGGCTTCATCCAAAATTCAGGAAGTTCACTTCTCTCCCCATCTTATGATTTTACGATTATTTTGCTATAATCTATCTTTGTACATTAAGGGCAATGCACATCTTAAGTGTAGAGGGGTTAACTATAATATTATTTGAAAATCCCTAAATTATGCCTTGTTCTAAAGTAAAGTTTCTCATACTATTAATTAGGATGAAATTTTTATGATTTATGATTTTTATTGATATATTTTAGAGTAAGTCATAGTTAATTATGCATTGATGATTAAATTTGAAGGATACTAGAGAATCGAGCATGATAAGTCTACTTTCTAAAATTAAAAAAAATTGATGGGTCATTGTAGAGCATATACCCCTTTTTTATGCTCACTTTAATTGATTATGAGTGTGTCAACTTTGAACTGTTATTCTAGAACTTTCCTCGTTTATACATGTCGAGACCACATTAATGATTTGATACACTGAGATGATAAAGGCACTTAGGTTTAACCCATTTACTCCACTAAAAAGCCTACCTTCACAAATTAACCCCTAGTGAACCCCGTTGAATCCTAATAACCTTTTTATTGACTCACCCACTAATATCAACCCAAAATCCCTTTATATTTGTTATCGCCATTCTTTTAACTACCCTTTAATCGAGGTTTGATTTGATTAAATTACCGAATTATATTAGTTTAGTAGTTACATTTATCATTTATGATGTAATATTTTAGTTTGTTCTTAAAAAAAATCAATCAAAGTTTAGAGCTCATGTATCTAAATCCCAATTGATTGAAGAAGAGCTCGTATTGAAGTATTATAGTATTCTTATTAGCTTTTAATTAATGTAAGTACTTATATTAGTTCATTGTTTCTAGTTAGGTAATTGGTTAATTCAATCTCCATTCTAACCTTCTAATTCAGCCTTTATCCACACCTTTAACCCTAGCCCTGTTACAACCCTAATAAAGACCTTTTGATCATTTATCATCTCATATACTGATGGTGGAGATTTGATTTTCAGGCAAGCTTATGGGATTAACTTTTCAAGTTCGACTTAGAGTGCTTATTCTTGAACCTTAAACACTTTTGAGTGATTTGATTGAATCTTTAGTGAGGATGTCGGTCCTTGTCGGTTTTGAATCAAAGGTAATTACTTAGATAAGGGGAGACACCTACGGTTTCAGGCTATAAAGGTATGACTTATCGTAATTCAATCTTTAGGGCACTTCGAGTTAAATCATCCATGTATAAATTATCTATGAATTATGATGAGGCATTGTCAATGGGAATTATGAATTTTGGAAAGTTCGTTTTAATTGTAAATTGAGAATTTTGCTTGAGGACAAGCAAAAGCTTAAGTGTGGGGATATTTGATAAACCGTAAAAGTAACACATTTTAACCCCATATTTAGTATGCTTTTGGATGATTTAGCCATCAATTTATGTAAAAAGATGCTCTTAATCATTTCTTTTCATGTCTTATACTCAGGAGAACACCTAAGGATAAAAAGAACGTAAAACGGGCTTAATACGGACCAAATTGGGCCAACCCAAGAAGTCAACACGGTCTGGATTTCATGCCACATGGCTGTGCCCCAATATTTAGATTGCACACAGTCACACCCTGATTTACACGACTGTGCCTCGTCGACAAAAAGCCCAACACGGCCTGACCCCGATGTACACGGCTGTGCCCCAATTGGCAAACCCGAAGCACGGCCTCTACCTAGATATTACACGGACGTGTCATAGCCGTGCCTAAACCAACAAAATGGAGACACGGGCTAGACCACAATTTACACGGGCGTGCCTTAGCCGTGCCCCTGCCGCGGGAAAGAGCAATTTCATTCGGGAAAGGATACTTGGAGGCAAAGGAACACATTCTAAAGCCTATTCAAACACCCCATTAGGAATTAGACTTAAAATAGGATACTTAGGGGCCAAGTGAGGCATCACAAAGTCTATATAAACACCTTAGAAGGCAACTTGGAAGGGGAGTTCGGCAGAAGCCGAAACAGGTCGGTCAGGTTTTAGCAGAATTTTCTGCCAGAGCTTTACTCGTTTAGGGATTGTCTCGAAGATAGCCAATTGATCCATCTCGAGGAGTCAAAATTCTACTCAAGATAGAGGATCTCCTCTTCAATTTTTTCAGAGGGTTTTAAGGATTTCCTATGTTTTGTTTTATCTTTTCTCTTGCGATGTTTTCTTGTTTAGTTATGAACTAAACCCCTCAGATACCTGAAGGGGATGAAACCTATGATGGATTTTGTTGTTTAATTCTTTCATTTTATATGATAAATACTTAGTTTGTTCTTAATTATGTTGCTTAAATTTATCTGATGTGCTTAGGTGGAGGAGGAATAGACCCTGCCTAAGAGTAGATCTAGCATAATTAAGCGGAGTTGATCGGGCGCCTAGAGATAGGGTTACGAGATTTTACCGGATTAGGGTGAAACCTAATATAGGAGTGTATTGATCGATTTACTGCTTCCTTAGGGGGTTATTATAAGAGAACGAGAGTTCCACTAATTAACCTAAGGTTAGACGTTATTCACTTCGAGAGAAGGTTTAATATAGGTTAGGGAGTCTCACGGATCAAGCTAAGTAAAGAAATCATATGAGTTGAAAAGGTAAATAATAAGTGAAGTCATAGGTGGATTCTTCCCGAAGGTATCATCTTTATCAATTGAGTTTTCTTAAAAGTCTTTTCCCAAAGTTTCGTTTCTTTTGTCTTTGCATTTAGTTTAAATATTTCATTTGTTTTAGTTTAATAAACCAATCACTCCATATTTTAGGCTAAATAATAGAAAGAAAGTGAGTAGTAGTACTTTTAGGTTCCTTGGGTTCGATAAGATATTCTTGCTTGAGCCATACTAATGTTCGATAGGTTCGCTTGCCTCTATCGTTGTCACAGTCAGTCTACAAGTTCGATCACTCTTTTATAAATATTAAAACTAGACTGTTTTGCAGCGATCACCTATATAGTTCATCTGTTCGCTTTCTGTGCCCGGTTGGTAGGGTGGGTACTCAGGATTTGCCACAATTCTACTTGAGTCGCACTGCATTACTGGATGTACCTGCGAAGAAGACAAACTATCAAGCTTTTTATTCATCATCTCTACCTGTGTTGACAGCATGGTTTCTGCGTCGAGGTTGAAAACTCCGACTGATTTTGTTGGTTTTGTCCTTGTAACCTGCCACTGATAGTTATTTAGTGACATCTCTTCAATAAACTCGTAGGCTGCTTCAAGAGTTCTATTATTCAGGGTTCCACCGGTGGCTAAATCAATTAGTTGCCTCGTTGAGGGGTTTACATAGTTATAAAAAGTTTGGACCTGTAACCACAAGGTTAAACCTTGGTGCGAACACTTTCTCAAGAGATTCTTGTATCTCTCCCATGCGTCGTATAATCATACATAGTACGTGGAGCATTGTTTTCTGCCACATCTTGTGGTGGTGGATTATTCTCGTCCATCCCTTCAGTAGGATTGGATCGGCCTTCTCGCTCTTCTTTTGTGTAATTTAGAGTTCGCCTAATTTCTCTGCGATTCTTGCGAGCGGTAGCTTTAATATCACTGTCGTATACTAGTGGTCCTTTCGGGTTCCTTCTAGTCATAAACTAGAGTTACTTGCTAGAAAAAGAAAGAAATAAAATTAGAAAAAAATAATAAAATAAAATAAATTGTGAAAATAAAAATAAAAATAATGGCTAAAGTAATAAAAATAGAGCTTGCTTAATATTTTAGTTCCCTGGCAACGGCACCAAAGACTTGATCGTTGTTTTGTCGAGTTTTAAAATTTATAAAGAGAATGATCGAACCTGGAAACTAACTCTGACAACGACTTAAGGCAAGTACACCTATCGAACAGTAGTATAGCTTAGGCAAGACTGGATTGTCGAACCCAAAGGAACTAAAAGTACTAATACTAACCTTCTTTCTATTATTTAGCCTAAATATTAAGTGATTGGCTGTTTAATCTAAAACTAACTAACTACTAAGCTAAGATTCAAAGACAAAAAGAATGAATTGGGGAAATACTTTAGGAAAACTTAGTTGACCAAGATGATACCCTTAGGAAGAATCCACCTAGACTTTACTTGCTATCTAACACTGAACCAGACGATTTATTCACTTGACTTGATCCGTAAGATTCCTAATTTATATTAAACCCTCTCTTGAGGCGAATAACATCTAACCCTAGGTTGATTAATTGAAATCTCTTTCTAATTAAAAACCCTAGAATCGCATTAACACGATCTATGGACTCCCATATTAGGTTTCACCCTAATCCGACAAAATCTCATCACCCTATCTCAAGGCACGCGATCAACTCCGCTCTATTATGCTAGATCTACTCTTAGGCAGGGACTTTTGCTCCACCACCTAAGCACATTCAACTTGAATTAATGTTCCGAAAATATTAACACAAGAATTAAGCACACATAATTAAGAACAAATCAAGTATTTATCATATAGTTCAGAAAACAATAACAAGATCCGTCTTAGGTTTCATCCCCTTCAAGTATCTAAAGGGTATAGTTCATAATGATAAAAGAAAACATCTCATAAGAAAAGATAAAACAAAACATAAGAAATCCCTAAAACTTCCTGGAGGAATTGAAGGAGAGATCCGCCATCTTGAATAGAATTCTGGCTTCTTGAGATGGATCAACTGGCTATCTTTGAGTGATTCCCACAAATTTAACCTTTCTGGCTCGGCTCCTTGGCCTAGCTGGCTAGCTCCCTTTGAAGGTTATGCTTAGGGTGTTTATATAGGCTCTTGGAATGCTTTATTTGGCCTCTAAGTATCCTAATTCAAGTATAATTCTAACTCGGGTGTTTGAATAGGCTTTAGAATGTGTTTCTTTGCCTTCAAGTATCCAAATTCGAGTGAAATTCCTCTTGGCTGCTGCAGGGACACACCCATGGCACAAGCCCGTGTGAATCGACTTCAGGCCGTGTTCAAGTCTGTTGATGGAGGCACGGCTGTGTGAATCGTGGTTAGGCCATGTTCGGACTTATCTTAAGAGGCACGGCTATGTGAGCTTAAGTCTAGGCAGTGTCGATTTCGTGATATGGACCATTTGGTCCATTTTAGGCCTATTTCTCATTCTTTTCATCCTTCGGTGCTTTTCTGAGTATAAAACATGAAAAGAAAGGATTAAGAGCACCTTTTTACATAAATCAAGAAATAAATCATCCAAAAGTATGCTAAATGTGGGATTAAAATATGTTACTGTTACGATTTATCACTCATGCTATCGGTTTTATTTTCATGATAAAGTTTAAGTCGAGAAGCTTTTACCTTAGAAGTGCCGAATGTTGGATTGCTTACCTCCACTGTTCCATATGGGGTGATATTGCGTACCTCAAGAGGGATTCCTTCGGTTGTATTTGGGTCTGATAGGATAATTAGAGGATCTGCTTTGTTCATCCACACATTATCTCCTATTTTGAAGTGATTTGATGTTCCTACGAGCTCTTCTGGGGGCTCCTTTGATTTTACTTCGTGTGGTTCCGACTCTTCTTTAAAGTGTGTTTTCCACTCGTCTGGGTCATCGACCTTAAAGCTTCATTCCTTACATAGTTTTTCTTTATTTGCATGAGGTCTATGATCCGGCTCAGGTCTGCGGGTTTGTGGTGGATCTTGTGGTAAAAGGTGAACAAATTGGTCATCGACGGATTTTACTTTCTCACCTTCATCAATTGATGTCTTGGTTCAGTCAAGAGCTTGTAGAATGATCGATTCGTCACCTACACTATAACATCCTGAATTTTTGGGCCTATGCGTTTAGTGTGTGGATATGTTTAAAGTGTTACTTTAACTGTTAAGGGTCCAAATTGGACTCAGGCTTAGGCAGAGGCCTTGGTTAAATTATTTTGTTTGGGCACTATAGGGTTAAAAAGGTAGCATCTGTGTTTAAAACACCAAAGTGGGCTGGTGGTCCAATATTAAGTGACGCTGCAAGGAAGCTAGAGGGTGGCATCACTAGCAGTTGAAAGAGGCCCAAGTTTGGCCGCAATGAGCCCATGTCTTTGGGCCAATTTCAGCACTTAAAAGAGCAAGGAGGAATGGATGGCATTAGGGCTTATTTTTAGGGGGGATTTAATGATAATATTGTGCTGATAATAGAAGAAAGAGGTGGTGTTATCTAGGAATCTTTTGAAGGTGTGAAGAGATTTAGATAAAGGAAAAAAGTTAGGAGCTATCAGCTGAGAGCAGAGTTGTCCAAAATTTCATCACCTAGAAGAGTAAAGAAATCGGTTTCTAATTGCCATAGGGGGTGCCGATTTTTCCCTTTTTATTTGCTTAATTCTTAGTTATCAGGAAGAGCACTTTCGATTTTTGTTAGGTAAGTGCCGAAATTTCTATAAATAGGGGGGATAGCTCATCAATTTCAGCATTTGAACCCTACTCTTTTCTTCATTCTTTGTGTCTAAATTCTTAGTCTCTCACTCTGCTATTTCTGTTAACTTTCTTGCTAAAAGCCAAAACCCTAGTCCATCTCTGCAAAACTTTTCTTTTGATTCCTACAAAAGCCAAAATCTCTTCTTCATTCTTTTCCTTTTTTAGCCAACTTCTCCATAAGCCAGAATCTCTTAGGAGTTGACAGTTTTCTTCTCTTCTAATAGGCTAGGTGCCGATTTTTCCATAAAACCGAGATTTGCTAGGGTTGCCGAATTCTCTGTAAATGTAGGTACCGATTTTCTCTGATCCATTCTTTTTCTCTTTCTGTTTTTAAGAGACAAGGCCGAATGGTAACTTGGTTGTTAAGACTGTCAATTGAGGCTAATATTTCCTTTCTTTTTGGCGTTTGGGCTGCCTTTCGGGATTTGAAGGAAATCTATTTTTTAGATCTAAGAGCCAGAAATCGCTAGTCTCTGATTTCGAGATTTTAAGGTAAGGATTATCTTTAGATTTCTGTTGGATTCGCTATCATACCTGTAATTCTAACCATAGGTTATGGTTTAACAACCTTATCTCAATATAGTAGTTCGAGACTGGCCACCGGGTTATGGACTGGCTTCTGAACAACACCTTAGACAAGTAGCAGTCGTATTGACTTCTGATAGTGTCAACATATAAAGTGTCGTCCTAACGGTAACCAGGTGTGTAGATCTCTAACACACACTCTCTAACTATTCTTTATGTGTTATGGGCTAAAAAGCCAGAAAGTAGTTGTATAGACAGTCGAATAAAACCATAAAAGGGTTAGGCAAGGATGCCAGGTACGCCATTATAGAAATCTTTATGTATATCAAAATATATGAAAGTCTGTATGATGTTTTATTTATGTATGTATGCATGGGGTGGGAATAGATAATGAAGGGGAAGTGCATAATGGGTCACATGGTGACCGGTGGTAGAAATCCCACGAATATAAACATGGATCACATGGTGACCGGTGGTAGAAATCCCATGAATATAAACATGGGTCACATGGTGATCGGTGGTAGAAATCCCACAAATATAAATGTTAGGTCATATAGTGATCGGTGGCTATACCACGTTTAATGATTTCTGATTAACAGAAATAGGCAGTACGGCTGTCGTTATGGTGTGTAGCGAATGGAGGGTTGATTGTAGAAATCCCCAAGGTGTGATGGTTGGTACAGGTTGGTGTGTAGAGGATGGAATTCTAGGATGGGTTGGGCTATTCATTATTTATTGTTTATCATGTATTTATGATTGTTGCCTCCATGTATGGACCAAGGCCATAATGTGTTTGTGGGCCTCAGGTCAGTATGTTCGGGATTTATACACTGAGTCTTGGTGACTCACGCTCTTATTTTCTCTACTCTTTCAGATGAGCAGTAGATCGTGGACATGGGAGCTGAGACGGAGTCGAGGGGCCATCAAGTTTTTATTTTATAGACTATTTCGATTTTCATAAAGTTTTATTTTATTTTGGGAAATAATGATGTAATAAGGCCCTATAGTTATATTCATCTCAGTAATTTTAATAATTGAAATTCATGAAATTTTGTCAAAGGTTTAATTATTCAAAAAAATAAGAATACGAGATTTTTATATATATAAATGATATTTATTTATTCAAATTAACTTAAGATTTTTGAACCAACCCTTAGCAAAAGTTTTCAATGTACAACCCGTAGCATACCGGATCAAATTGAAACTTATAAATTTGGGTTTAGGGTGTTATATTTTGGTATCGAGCCACTCAAAACTCTGCTATGAAATGGGCCTAGCAATGTTTTGAAAATTTGTTGGGAATATTGAGAAAAATGTTTTGGATGAAGATATGGCCTTCGAGTCTACCAGCACCCGATCTATGCAGGTAAGTATTCTAAACTCTTGTTGTGATATACATGAGGGTTTAATGGGCTTGATGGACGTAGGCTAGTATATTAGACATTGATGGACTTTAGGCTTAGTTTAAATCACTCTCTAAATTCATAAGATTTAATCCAACCAAACAAACCTGTGAATAAATCGCGAGATTAGGATGTGGCAACAAGCATACGCATGTCTAGGATTGGATTCAGAGAGAGCTTGGTATTTAAGCGATCTAGTGACTCACCTCCTCTTATTTAGAATCCTACCTAGTCGTGTAGTTTGCTCACCTTAGCCATAAGGACTTATTGACGGGCCAAAATTTATAATTAAAACCCGAAAGGGACCAACCACCCTATTTTGTAAAATTATAAAATAACCTCTAGTTTTGAAAATTTTCGAAATACCCCTGATTTGTAAAATTACTAAAATACCCCTAATTTGTAAAATGACCAAAATACCCCTAATTTGTAAAATTATTGAAATACCCCTAAATTGAAAAATTACCAAAATACCCTTATTTTGTAAAAATCACCAAAAAACCCTATTTTGGAAAAAAATTACAAAAATACCCCTTTAAGATAAAATTACAAAAATACCCCTAGATAGTAAAATTACGAAAATACCCTTACATGATGAATGTGAGTTCATGGATGTTGTTTGTATGTTGATGGTTAAATGTATGTCCTAGAATTAGGAGATATAGACTTAAGATTGAACTCATTGCGAACTCGAAAGAACTACTTTTAAACCTACTATTCATAAGACTGTTCGTGGTTAATTAGTGGAAGAAAACTAATAATTCATAAAATTTCTAACCAGATAAACGCGAATCGATAGAATGAGTACAAGGGGTCGTGGACGTCCGCCGCATGGTTGTGGCAGGGGAAGGATGACTGTGTCGGAATCGGTAGGATCTGGTCATGGATCTGGAAATGAGATACCAGTTCCACCAGCTGCTGAGGGGGAATTCTAGGACCAGACAGGCGGAGATGATGTGGTGTCCCAGGTAGTGTTAAGGGTTTTAGAGAGAGTTGCTGAGGCAGGTATGGGCACAAGAGCCCGAAAATCTATGTCAGAGCGATTTAGAAGTAACGGGGTAGAAGTGTTTAGGGGAATCTCTGGTATAGCCCCGAGTTCAGCTGAGTATTGGTTGGAGGCGGTTGAACGCATAATAGACAATTTGGATCTCACGGAGGAAGAGAAATTGAAAGGACATATATCTCTCTTGAGAGATGAAGCCTACCAATGGTGGCTCACGATTAAAGATGGTACGGTGGCTGACCGCATCACATGGGAGTTCTTCAAAACAGCATTCCAGAACAAGTACATTGGACCGACACATTCATATATTGCTAGGAGGGTATCTGAAACTTTAAGTGTAGATGCTGAGATTTCCTCTAGGGAGATGACTGTAGTAAGCCCATTAGGACACTCTGTGGTGGTAAATAAGCTTTATCGGAAATACCTTTAGAGGTTCAGAAATAGTTTTTCGAACGGATCTAATGGAATTATCATTCGAGGAGTTTGATTTAATCCTAGGCATGGATTCGCTTGTGAAGTATCAAGCTAAACTACATTGTGCAGCTAAGCGTATGGTGTTAAAAAATCCTGAGGGTGACGAAGTGTTGGTAATAGGAGAAAGGGGGAACTGTCTGTCGAACGTGGTAACCGCCCTAAGAGCAGAAAGGATGGTAAGGAAAGGATGTGAGGCAGCCTTAATGTTTGATCGCGTTATGAAAGCTAAGGAACTAACAGTTGGAGACGTTAGGACGGTGAAAGAATTTCCTGATGTTTTCCCCGAAGAGCTTCCGGGATTACCTCCGGATCGTGAAGTGGAGTTTGGAATTGATCTTCTTCTGGGAATAGCGTCGGTATCGATAGCTCCATATCGAATGGCGCCAAAGGAGTTGGTGGAGTTGAAAGCACAGATTCAAGAGTTATTGGGTGTCGCCATGGAGAGTGCCGATTTTATTCGTTAAGAAGAAGAATGGGTCAATGCATACGTGTATTGACTATCGCCAGTTGAATAAGTTAACGATCAAGAACAAGTACCCGTTGCCGAGGATCGATGACTTGTTCGATCAGTTGAAGGGGGCCTCAGTCTTTTCAAAGATAGATCTGAGGTCAGGGTACAATCAACTTAAGGTCGAGGCTGATATTCATAAGATGGCCTTTAGGACTCGCTATGGTCACTATGAGTTCATGGTGATGCTATTTAGGTTGACCAATGCACGCCAGCAGCATTTATGGATATGATGAACCGAGTGTTCCAACCCTACTTGGATCTGTTCTTTGTGGTGTTCATAGATGATATCCTGGTTTATTCAAGATCGGGAGAGGAGCATGACTCACATTTGCGAATAGTTCTGCAGATTCAAAGGAAAAACAGTTGTATGCCAAATTCAGTAAGTGTGAATTTTGGCTGAAGGAGGTTACTTTTCTAGGGCACGTTGTGTCGGCTGAGGGGATTAGGGTAAACCCTCGAAAGATTAAAGTGGTGTTGGAATGGAAACCACCTAAG
Source organism: Gossypium rotundifolium (assembly GCA_025506655.1). Taxonomy (NCBI): domain Eukaryota; kingdom Viridiplantae; phylum Streptophyta; class Magnoliopsida; order Malvales; family Malvaceae; genus Gossypium; species Gossypium rotundifolium. The sequence goes on along the minus strand of CP106729.1, from coordinate 7,192,090 downwards.
TCTGTGGCTGAGATTCAGAGTTTTTTGGGTTTGGCCGGATACTATCGAAGGTTTGTTGAAGAATTCTCTTTAATTGCGGCACCGTTGACTAAGTTGTTACGAAAAGGAGTTCCGTTTGTTTGGTCTGATAAGCAGCAGGAGAGTTTCGAGAAGTTAAAAAGGATTTTGATGGAGGCTCCGGTGTTGATCCAGCCGGAGGTTGGGAAGGAATTTGTGATTTATTGTGATGCTTCACATGGGATTAGGATGTGTGTTGATGCAAGGTGGAAAGGTTGTAGCGTACGCATCTCGGCAGTTAAGACCGCACGAAGCAAATTATCCCACCCATGACTTGGAGTTGGCGGCGGTGGTTTTTGCTTTGAAGATTTGGAGGCATTATCTTTATAAGAAGAAATCTGTCATTTTCATTGATCATAAGAGCTTAAAATACCTGTTGACCCAGAAAGAGTTGAATCTAAGGCAAAGGAGGTGGATCGAGTTTTTAAAGGATTATGACTGCTCGATCGAGTATCATCCGGGTAAAGCTAATGTAGTAGCGGATGCTCTAAGTCGTAAAGTAATCTCTGACTTAAGAGTAATATTTGTTCACCTTAGTCTATATGACGATGGAAGGTTATTAGCTAAAGTTCAAGTGAAACCCTCATGGGTCGATCAGGTTAAGGAGAAGCAGCAGACTGATGAGTTGTTAAAGGAAAAGTTTTCAGTAGGGTCAAGTGATGAATCGTGAATTCGAGATTAATCGGGATGGGTCGTTATGTTTCAAAGAGAGTGTGCATGCCGAGGGATCCTGAATTGAGGCGTAAGATTTTGCAAGAAGCACATGGTAGTCCATAAGCTATGCACCCTGGTGGGAGTAAGATGTATCCGGATTTGAGAGAGTAGTTTGGTGGCGAATTTAAAGCGTGAGGTGGCGAGCTTGTGGGTAGGTGTTTGACACCTTGAAGTCAAGCGAACATCGATTACCATCGAGGTTACTCTGAGAGTAAAGATTCCAAAATAGAAGTGGGAAAGGATCACAATGGACTTTGTTAGTGGGCTACCCCTCACGCCTACTAAGAAAGATTCGGTTTGGGTGATTATTGACCGTTCGACGAAGTCTGCTCACTTCATACCAGTGCGGGTCAATTACTCTTTGCAAAAGTTGGCTAATCTATACGTAGCCGAGGTGGTAAGGTTGCGTGGAGTACCGGTATCGATTATATCGGATAGAGACCCTAGGTTCACCTCGTAATTTTGGAATGCATTGCATCAAGCGTTGGGAACGAAGTTGGATTTGATCTGACATTCCATCCTCGCATCGATGGACGATCGGCGGGTGATTCAAATCTTGGAGGACATGTTGAGAGGATGTGTCATTGATTTTAGAGGTAGTTGGGAAGAGTTTTTACCATTAGCAGAGTTTGCTTACAACAACAATTACCAGTCAAGTATTCAGATGGCGCCCTACGAAGCTTTGTATGGGCAGAAGTGTCGTACTCCTACTTGTTGGACGGAATTAGGGGAATGTCAAATTTTGGGTCCGGACTTGGTCACCGAGACGGAGGAGAAGGTGGAAGTGATTTGGGCTAGACTAAAAAAGGCGGCAGATAGACAGAAGTCCCATGCTGACTTAAAGCGTAAGGACATAGAGTTTGCAGTAGGTGATAAGGTGTTCTTAAAGGTGTCGCCATGGAAAAAGGTGCTAAGATTTGGACGAAAGGGGAAATTGAATCCCCGCTTCATCGGACCTTACCGGGTGTTGAAATGAGTAGGACCAGTGGCATATCAGCTTGAGTTACCCCCGAAGTTAAGTTAAATTCACGATGTATTTCACGTCTCTATGTTAAGACGTTACCATTCTGATCCATCTCATGTAGTGCCTGTGGAAGAAATCGAGGTAAGACCGATCTATCCTTCGAAGAGGAACCAGTGGAAATTCTAGAGCGGGATATCAAGGTGTTGCGAAGGAAAATGGTTCCATTGGTTAAGGTGCTATGGCAAAATCATAGTTCTGAATAGGCAACTTGGGAACCAGAGGAAGCGATGCGACAGCAATACCCTCATCTTTTCTGATCAGGTAATTTCGAGGACGAAATTTCTTTAAGGGGTAGAACTGTAACATCCTAAATTTTTGAGCCTATGCGTTTAGTGTGTGGATATGTTTAAAGTGTGCAGAGGCCTTGGTTAAATTATTTTGTTTGGGCACTATAGGGTTAAAAAGGTAGCATCTGTGTTTAAAACACCAAATAAATTTGGTGGCCCAATATTAAGTAATGACTGCAAGGAGCTAGAGGGTGGCGTCACTAGCAGTTGAAAGAGGTCCAAGTTTGGCCGCAAGGAGCCCATGTCTTTGGGCCAATTTTGGCACTTAAAATAGCAAGGAGGAATGGAAGGCATTAGGGCTTATTTTTAGGGGGGATTTAATGATAATATTGTGCCGATAATAGAAGAAAGAGGTGGTGTTATCTAGGAGTCTTTTGAAGGTGTGAAGAGGTTTAGATAAAGGAGAAAAGTTAAGAGCTATCTGCTGAGAGCAGAGTTGGCCGAAATTCCATCACCTAGAGGAGTAAAGAAATCGGTTTCTAATTGCCATTAGGGGTGCCGATTTTTCCCTTTTTATTTTCTTAATTCTTAGTTATCAGGAAGGGCACTTTCGGTTTTGTTAAGTAAGCCTGAAATTTCTATAAATAGGGGGATAGCTCATCAATTTTGGCATTTGAACCCTACTCTTTTCTTCATTCTTTGTGCCGAAATTCTCAGTCTCTCCCTCTGGTATTTCTATGAACTTTCTTGCTAAAAGCTGAAACCCTAGTCCATCTCTGTAAAACTTTTCTTTTGATTCCTACAAAAGCCGAAATCTCTTCTTCATTCTTTTCTTTTTTTAGCCAACTTCTCCATAAGCTGGAATCTCTTAGGAGTTGCCGATTTTCTTCTCTTCTAATAGGCTAGGTGCCGATTTCTCCATAAAATCGGGATTTGCTAGGGTTGTCAAATTCTCTGTAAAGGTAGGTGTCGATTTCCTCTGATCTATTCTTTTTCTCTTTCGAATTTTTAAGAGACAAGGCCGAATGGCCTCTTGGTTGTTAAGACTGTCAATTGAGGCTAATATTTCCTTTCTTTTTGGCGTTTGGGCGGCCTTCCAGGATTTGAAGGAAATCTATTCGTTTAGATCTAAGAGCCGAAAATCGCTAGTCTTTGATTCCGGGATTTCAAGGTAAGGGATATCTTTAGATTTCTATTGGATTCGCTATCATACCTGTAATCCTAACCATAGGTTATGGTTTAACAACCTTATCTCAATATAGTAGTTCTGACAAGGACTTGTAATGGAATCAAATGTGGATCAGGAAAAGGAGGGGACTAGATCTGAAAACCCAATCCCTAAGTTTAAGAAAGCGCGGTGTCGATGGTTCGAGGCGCCACCGGGTTGTGGGTGGCTTACGAACAACACCTTAGGCAAGTAGCGATCGTATAGACTTACGATAGTGTCGACATAGAAAGTGTCGTCCTAACAAGTAACTGTGTGTGTAGATCTCTAAAACACACTCTCTAACTATTCTTTATGTGTTATGGGCTAAAAAGCTAGAAAGTGGTTGTGTAGACAGTCGAATAAAACCCTAAAAGGGTTAGGCAAGGATGCCAGGTACGCCATCATAGAAATCTCTATGTATATCAGAATATATGAAAGTCTGTATGATGTTTTCTTTATGTATGTATACATAGGGTGAGAATATGATAATGAAGGGGAAGTGCATAATGGGTCACATGGTGATCGGTGGTAGAAATCCCACGAATATAAACATGGGTCACATGGTGACCGGTGGTAGAAATCCCACGAATATAAACACGGGTCACATGGTGACCGGTGGTAGAAATCCCACAAATATAAATGTTAGGTCACAAAGTGATCGGTGGCAATGCCACGTTTAATGATTTCTAATTAACAGAAATAGGCAGTACGGCTGTCGTTATGGTCTGTAGTGGATGGAGGGTTAATTGTAGAAATCCCCAAGGTGTGATGGTTGGTACGGGTTGGTGTGTAGAAGATGGAATTCTAGGATGGGTTGGGCTATTCATTATTTATTGTTTATCATGTATTTATGATTGTTGCCTCCATGTATGGGCCAAGGCCATAATGTGTTTGTGGGCCTCAGGTCAGTGTGTTCGGCATTTATACACTGAGTCTTGGTGACTCACGCTTTCATTTCTCTACTCTTTCAGATGAGAAGTAGATCGTGGACACGGGAGCTGAGACGGAGTCGAGGGGCCATCGAGTTTTTATTTTATAGACTATTTCGATTTTCATAAAGTTTTATTTTATTTTGGGAAATAATGATGTAATAAGGCCCTATAGTTATATTCATCTCAGTAATTTTAATAATTGAAATTCATGAAATTTTGTCCAAGGTTTAATTATTCAAAAAAATAAGAATACGAGGTTTTTTTATATATATAAATGATATTTATTTATTCAAATTAACTTAAGATTTTCGAACCAACCCTTAGCAAAAGTTTTCAATGTACAACCCGTAGCATACTAGATCCGGTTGAAACTTATGGGTCGGGTTTGAGGTGTTACATACATGAAGAATGAGTTCTCCTATGCCAACATCAATTTTAGTCTGGTAGTTGCTAAAAAGGGTCTTCCTAAAATTAAAGGAATCAAATTATCCTCATCCATGTCTAAGACAACAAAATCTACTCGGAAAACAAATTCATCAATTTTTACGAGAACATCTTCGATAATACCCCTAGGAATTCTAACAGTTTTATCATATAATTGTATACTCATCCTAGTTTGTTTGGGTTTCCCTAGACCTAGTTGTTTAAACATTTTATAGGGCATGACATTTATACTTGCCCCTAAATCAGCTAAGGAATTATCAATAGATAAACTATCAATTAAACATGGATTTGTAAAACTCCCTGGATCTTTTAGCTTTCGCGGTAGTCTATTTTGTAAAATTTTGAGCACATTGCATTTAGCTCCACATGCGACTCCTCGTCTAAATTACGCTTGTTTGTCAGGAGTTGTTTTAAAAATTTCCTCGAATCTGGCATCTGTGAAAGAGCTTCAAGAAGCGGTAAGTTAATATGTAATTTCTTTAAAAGTTTAAGAAACTTATCGAACTATTCCTCTGTATCGTCTCTCTTCAACGCTTCAAGATAAGGTATACAAGGTTAGTACTCTTTCATTACCGGTTTTGGCTTTTCTGGTGTTACCTCAACTTTACCTTCTTCTACCTCGCTTTCTTATATTGATTGGGTTCATCTAACCTTACATTTTCCTGAGCTATTAGGGCTTGGATTTGCTCCTTTGGGTTAATCTCGGTGTTGTTTGGTAGACGCCCTTGCGGTCGTTCGGACATTAACTTCGCAAGTTGTCCAACTGACTTTTTAACTTCCCCGACTGACTTAGTAAGTACCACAACTTGGATCTTGATCCCTTCCATCGATGTTTGTTGGTTTTTAAGTGTTGCCTCAGTGTCTTGGAGACGGTTTTCTATGGCTTCCATGAATTTTGTCAACATCTCTTCGAGGTTTGGCTTCTTTTCTTATGGATATGGCTGATTTTGCAAATTTTGAGGAGGTTGTTGTCTCTGAATTCCTTGACTCCCTTAACCTCCCCATGAAAAATTTAGGTGGTTCCTCCAACCTGGATTATTCATCATCTCTACCTGCGTCGATAGCATAGTTACTACATCGAGGCTGAAAACTCCGGCTGATTTTATTGGTTTTATCCTTGTAACCTGCCACTGATAGTTTTTCAGCAACATCTCTTCAATAAACTCGTAGGCTGCTTCAGGAGTTCTATTGTTTAGGATTCCTTCAGCGGCTGAATCAATTAGTTACCTCGTTGAGGGGTTTACACCGTTATAGAAAGTTTAGACTTGGAGCCATAAGGGTAAACCATGGTGCGGACACCTTCTCAAGAGATCCTTGTATCTCTCTCATGCATCGTATAATGTCTCTAAATCCATCTACACAAAAGAAGAGATATCATTCCGTAATTTGGCCATTTTGGTCGGTGGGAAATATTTTAATAAAAAATTTTCGGTCATTTGATCCCATGTGGTGATTGACCCTCATGGTAACGAGTTTAACCCTTTGTTTGGCTTTATTCCTTAATGAAAAGGAAATAGCAGAAGGCGTATGGCATCATCGAAACGCCATTTATTTTGAAGGTATCACAGAACTCTAAAAAATTAGCTATATGAGTATTCGGGTCTTCGTCCTACAAACCATCAAATTGAACAAATTGTTGAATCATTTGTATAGTGTTAGGCTTTAATTCAAAATTATTAGCAGCTATAGTAGGCTTAACAATACTCGATTTCGCTCTGTTAAATGAGGTTTAGCATAATCATACATAGTCTGTGAGCATTGTTTTCTGCCACATCTTGTGGTGGTGGATTATTCTCGTCCATCCCTTCAGTAGGATTGGATCTGCCTTCTCGTTCTTCTTCTGTGTAATTTAGGGTTCGCCTAATTTCTTTTCGATTCCTGCGAGCGGGAGTTTCAATATCACTGTCGTATACTAGTGGTCCTTTCGGGTTCCTTCTAGTCATAAACAAGAGGTACCTGTGTTGGAAAAGAAAGAAAGAAAATTAGCAAGGTTAAAACTAAATAAAAATAAAAAGAAAAATAAATTGCGGAAAAGAAAAAAAATGAAAATAATGGCTAAAGTAATAAAAATAGGGCTTTCTTAATATTTTAGTTCCCAGGCAACGGCGCCAAAAACTTGATCATTGTTTTGTCGAGTTTTAAAATTTATAAAGAGAATGATCGAATCTGAAAACTAACTCTGACAATGACTTAAGGCAAGTGCACCTATCGAACAGTAGTATAGCTTAGGCAAGACCGGATTGTCGAACCTAAAGGAACTAAAAGTACTAATACTAACCTTTTTTCTATTATTTAGCCTAAATATTAAGTGATTGATTGTTTAATCTAAATTAACTAGCTACTAAGCTAAAGACGCAAAGATAAAAGGAATGAATTGGGGAAATAACTTTTGGGAAAACTCAATTGATTAAGACGATACCCTTAGGAAGAATCCACCTAGACTTCACTTGTTATCAAACACTGGACCAGACTATTTATTCACTTGATCCATAAGATTCCCTAATTTATATTAAACCCTCTCTCGAGGCAAATAACGTCTAACCCTAGGTTGATTAATTGAAATATCTTTCTAATTAAAACCCCTAGTATCGCATTAACTCGATCTATGGAATCTCATATTAGGTTTCACCCTAATCCGGCAAAATCTCATCACCCTATCTCTAGGCGCGTGATCAACTCCACTTAATTATGCTAGATCTACTCTTAGGTAGGGACTTTTGCTCCACCACCTAAGCACATTCAACTTGAATCAATATCTCTGAAATATTAACACAAGAATTAAGCACACATAATTAAGAACAAATCAAATATTTATCATATAGTTCAGAAAACAATAAAAATATTCATCATCCCCTTCATGTATCTGAAGGGTTTAGTTCATAACAATAAAAGAAAACATCTCAGAAGAAAAGATAAAACAAAACAAAGCAATCCCTAAAACACCCTAAAGGAATTGAAGGAGAGATGCCGTCTTGAGTAGAATTTCGGCTTCTTGAGATGGATCAACTGGCTATCTTTGAGTGATTCCCACAAATCTGGCCTTTCTGGCTCAGCTCCTTGGCCTAGCTCCGCTAGCTCCCCTTTGAAGGTTATGCTTATGGTGTTTATATAGGCTCTTGGAATGTTTTATTTGGCCCCTAAGTATCCTAATTCAAGTATAATTCCTACTCGGGTGTTTGAATAGGCTTTGGGATGTGTTTCTTTGCCTCTAAGTATCCAAATCCGAGTGAAACTCCTCTTGGCCGCGGCAGGGACGTGGTCATGGCACACGCCCGTGTGAATCAATTTCAGGCTGTGGTTGAGTCTGCTGAAGAGACACACCCGTGTGTTCTGGGGTCTAGGTTGTGTTGGAGTAGATTAGGGAGACACGGCCGTGTGGTCTTGGGCCCAAGCCATGTTGATTTCGTGAGTTGGCCTAATTTGGTCCTTTTTGGGCCCCTTTCTCTTTCTTTTCGTCCCTAAGTGCTTTCTTGAGTATAAAACATGAAAAGAAAGGATTAAGAGCACCTTTTTACATAAATCAAGGAATAAATTATCCAAAAGTATGCTAAATGTGGGATTAAAATATGTTACTTTTACGGTTTATCAAGGCCGAATTGTGGGATTCACTTGAAGAAAGCCAGTTGATCCATCCCAGAAGTCAGAATCACACTCAAGACTGAGGATCTCTCCTTCAATTCCTTCAGGGGGTTTTAGGGTTTTCTTTATGTTTTGTTATTTTTCTTCTGAGATGTGTTCTTTTATGATTATGAACTAAACCCCTCAAATACCTGAGGGGGATGAAACCTAAGACGGATCTTGTTATTGTTTTCTGAACTATATGATAAATACTTGATTTGTTCTTAGCTATGTGTTCTTAATTCTAGCTTTGATATTTCAGGATATTGATTCAAGTGTTGATGTGCTTAGGTAGAGGAGGAATATTCCCTGTTTAAGAGTAGATCTAGCATAGTTAAGCGGAGTTGATCGCAACCCTAGAGATAGGATGACGAAAATCTTCCGGATTAGGGTCAAACCTAATATGGGAGTCCATAGATCGAGTTAATGCAATTCTAGGGGTTTTAATTAGAAAGAGATTTCAATTAATCAACCTAGGGTTAGACGTTAGTAGCCTCGAGAGAAGTATTAATATAAATTAGGAAATCCTACGGATCAAGTCAAGTGAATAAACCCTAAACCCTAAACCCTAGGTTGATTAATTGAAATCTCTTTCTAATTAAAACCCTAGTATCGCATTAACTCGATCTATGGACTCTCATATTTGGTTTCACCCTAATCCGGCAAAATCTCGTCACCCTATCTCTAGGTGCGCGATCAACTCCGCTTAATTATGCTAGATCTACTCTTAGGTAGGGACTTTTCTCTACCACCTAAGCACATTCAACTTGAATCAATATCCCAAAAATATTAACACAAGAATTAAGCACACATAATTAAGAACAAATCAAATATTTATCATATAGTTCAGAAAACAATAACAATATTCGTCTTAGGTTTCATCCCCTTCATGTATCTGAAGGGTTTAGTTCATAACAATAAAAGAAAACATCTCAGAAGAAAAGATAAAACAAAACATAAGAAATCCCTAAAACCCCTGAAGGAATTGAAGGAGAGATCCGCCATCTTGAGTAGAATTCTGGCCTCTTGAGATGGATCAACTGGCTATCTTCGAGTGATTCCCATAAATCTGGCCTTTCTGGCTCGGCTCCTTAGCCTAGCTCCGCTAGCTCCCCTTTGAAGGTTATGCTTAGGGTGTTTATATAAGCTCTTGGAATGCTTTATTTGGCCCTAAGTATCCTAATTCAAGTATAATTCCTACTCAGATGTTTGAATAGGCTTTGGGATGTGTTTCTTTGCCTCTAAGTATCCAAATCCGAGTGAAACTCCTCTTGGTCGTGGCAGGGACAAGGTCATGGCACATGCCCGTGTGAATCGATTTCAGCCTATGGTTGAGTCTACTGAAGAGACACACCGGCCATATTGATTTCGTGAGTTGGCCCAATTTGGTCCTTTTTGGGCCCATTTCTCTTTCTTTTCGTCCCTAAGTGCTTTCCTGAGTATAAAACATGAAAAGTAAGGATTAAGAGCACCTTTTTACATAAATCAAGGAATAAATTATCCAAAAGTATGCTAAATGTGGGATTAAAATATGTTACTTTTACGGTTTATCAAGGCCAAATTGTGGGATTCACTTGAAGGAAGCTAGTTGATCCATCCCAGAAGTCGGAATCACACTCAAGACTGAGGATCTCTTCTTCAATTCCTTCAGGAGGTTTTAGGGTTTTCTTTATGTTTTGTTATTTTTCTTCTGAGATATGTTCTTTTATGATTATGAACTAAACCCCTCAAATACCTGAGGGGGATGAAACCTAAGACGGATCTTGTTGTTGTTTTCTGAACTATATGATAAATACTTGATTTGTTATTAGCTATGTGTTCTTAATTCTTGCTTTGATATTTCAGGATATTGATTCAAGTATTGATGTGCTGAGGTAGAGGAGGAATATTCCCTGTTTAAGAGTAGATCTAGCATAGTTAAGCGGAGTTGATCGCAACCCTAGAGATAGGATGACGAAAATCTTCCGGATTAGGGTCAAACCTAATATGGAGTCCATAGATCGAGTTAATGCAATTCTAGGGTTTTAATTAGAAAGAGATTTCAATTAATCAACCTAGGGTTAGACGTTAGTAGCCTCGAGAGAGGTATTAATATAAATTAGAAATCCTATGGATCAAGTCAAGTGAATAAATAAATGCAGTTCGAGTTAAATAACAAGTAAAGTCTAGGTGGATTCTTCCTCGAGTATTGTCTTAATCAATTGGTTTTCCCAAAAGTATTTTCCCCAATTTATTCTCTGTGTCTTAGCATCTTTAGCTTAGTAGTTAGTTAATTTTAGATTAAATAACAATTCTCTTAATTCTTAGGTTAAATAATAAGAAGGAAGTTAGTATTAGTACTTTTGGTTTCCGTGGGTTCGACAATCCGGTCTTGCCACTAAACTATACTACTGTTCGATAGGTGCGCTTGCCTCAATCGTGGTGATAGTTAGTTTCTAAGCTCAATCATTCATTATATAAATTTTAAGACTTTTTCCACCACCATCACGAAGCCAGATAAAACAATTAAAATAAATAACTAAAATAAAATAATAAATCAAAGATTAAGGAAGCAAAGATAGAACGTGGCGTGTAGAAGTCCTAAGAAGCCTTGGAAACACAAAGAATCAACAACCCCCTTCAAGCGGCTCTAATTTCCCCTCTAAGATAGAAACATTGGCAAGAAAAATTTTGAAGATAATCCCACAATCTAAAAAGATTGTTAAAACTCTTCTAAAAAAAACTCAAGAGAAATTCTGGAAAAAAACAAAACCAGAGAGAATTTATTAACTCAAAAGAGAAATAGAATAATAGTGAATTGTCTATATTGTGTACAATGTAAAGGCCTATATATAGGCTAGCTAAATAAATTTAAATAAAACTCCTAAATATACTAGAACTCTAATTTAATCTAAACAAAAAGTAGTTTTAAACTAAACTTGTCATTGATCAAGTCCTGATTTGATTTGCTTAGCCTTTGACATTGTTGTTGAGCCTTGAAGTGGTGTGAACCCATCACATTCATGGGTCTGAAATTGTGCCTTGAGACCCACATCATTCCCCCCTTCCTCAAGGAGATTCGTCCCCGAATCTTTAGTTGCACAGAAAGAAAAGGGATTAGAATAAATAACAATAAAATGAATAAAATACTTACCTAAGCTTTCTTGTGCGCCAAAACTATATCCAGGATCAAAGATATGATTTTGATATCCCAAATTAGCATGGATTAAGTATCTCTCCTTCAAAAACAAATCATCAACACTAGACAAAGAAATATTAGGCACACGAGTGTTCAAGTAAAAAATAACTTGTAACTTTCTTTTAATATGTATGGTCATCCATAAGAATTTCCAACGATGAGTTAAGAATTTCACATAATTATAAAATCAAGTAGTTTAATATTATTATGTAAAAATTCATATTTTGAGTCTAAGGTAGAAGATTTTGTTGCAAGATCAAATGCATAAGGTTTTTTAATAAATTTGTCGAATGCAACAAAAGTAAACTTTAAATACCTAAATAAACTCATAAAATCAATTGAACTTTTAGACCATTGTTTATTGAAACTTAACCAATGAGAAAGCATATCGTAAGGAAAAATAAAATCAATAGCATACTTATCAAAATCATTCAAGGTACGCCTACATATTTCAATTTCTGATGTATCATTACTTTTATTACCTTTGAGCACTTGTGGAGAATTATCAATGTTCAACCTACCTCTTTCCCACAAGTAAAATTGTCTATCGATGGTAGAGCAATATAATTGAGTCTGTCAATGGATCCTTGAAATCCTGTAACAAAGAAACTCCACTAAACAAATTTAAGTTAGAGTTAGTTAAAACATAATCATTCCTCACTTTTGTATGGGTATTTTCTTGCTTTTTATTTTCTTTTTTCACTTGAGAACTCTTCAATTTTACTTTATTTGGATTTTCACTCACAAATTTGGACCATTAAGTAGACTTTTATCACTAAAGGTCTCTTTTCTCTCTATCTTTTTCATATGATTTTTCCTCACTTCCCATATCCCCCTTACAAGTATTATGAATATTCAATTCAATACAATCTATCTTAATAGGAGAACATGATGTTTCTATCTCATCTAACTCCATAGGTTTGAGGAAGAAATTCTCATTATCATCTTTTTTTGGTTCACAAAGTTTGCAATCTTCTTTGATCAACAAAAGTCTCGTGTTGGCACAATCACGACTATAGTGTCCACGCCCTTTACACGTAAAACATTCAATGTCACGAGCTCTTTATTGTTTTGGTGAAAAATTAGTAGAAATGGGATGCTTGAAAGATGTAGAGTAATGCTTTGTAAGAGCCCCACTTTTCCACTCAAAAGGTTTAATCTCAGCATGTTTTGGCAGCAACTTATTAGCAGCATAAGGAGGTTTTGGATTCTTAAAAGTAGAATTAGAACTTGTACCTCAATAATAGCGTAATGCTCCAAAAGATGAGATTGATATTGCTTAAAATTGTTGATCAATCTAAATTGTCTTGTGTACCATCTCCTCAAGATCAATATAGGTGTGAAGATTAAGAGCATTGACTATCGAAACGTTCAAGCCATCTACAAATCGCACCATGGTAGTTTCTTCATCCTCTTGTATATTTGCTTTTTGCATAAGCATCTCCATATCCTTAAAGTACTCATCAACAGATTGATTACCTTGAACAAGGCGTTGAAGTCTCGTTAAGACCTCTCTATAGTAATGAGAAGGAACGTAATGCTTTCGCATCACTTGCTTCAACTTGTCCCATGTTTCAATTACCCTTTCGCGATTTCTTTGACGATTAATTCCAAGCTCAATCCACCAACTCAATGCATAATCTAAAAATCCAAGGGTCACCAATTGGACTTTTTCCTCTTCCCGATATTTATAGTAACGGAACATAATGCTAATTTTTAATTCCCACTCATAATATGCTTCGGGATCATACTTCCCTCAGAATGGTGGAATGTTGAACTTTGGTTTATCTAAAAAATGTTGCATACGGTCATTATTAACTAAAGTCTCATCATTTGCACGAGAGGCGTCGAGCATTATTTACACAAAGACGAGGCTGATCGACCTTATCTTTCCAATTACGATTTCGAAACTCAATTTTGGTACTTAGACGTTCCAAATTTTTGTTGATCGTGTCTAGAATAGTGTCACATTGCTGATCTCGAACATTTCGAACCTTTTGATCCCTTCTCAACTTCCCAATCATATTATTGCAAGTCATAATGAAAGCCTAAAAAGAACACAACACTCAAGAAAAGAAAAATTGAGCAAACCTCACTGTTATGCACTCAGAAATAAAAAATCAGATTCTCAATAATGTAAGAATCAATCCTGCGAGTCTTCTAAAAAGTGTCTATATCAATCAACTAGAATGTATTAGAATCAAACTAACAAAGCAAACCTAAGAGCATTATGAGTCCAAAATCGGCTAGACATTAAAGAATTTTGTTGCACGGAGGAAGGAATATGCAACGTGTTTTATCCTACTAACACAAGAAACAATAAAGTGTTAGAATGCATAAAGGAACAATAAAAGCAAAAAAAAAATGAAAACCTAAGGCTAAGAGTCAATGAAAATTGCTGAAACCCGAAAACCCAAAAAATTGTGAAGCAACTTGACAAACTTCGTTTGAGGTGTTCCCGATTTCCAAAAATCACAAATTTAAACTGGAGCCTCTCGAATAATGTAGATTTGATCTAAAAAGTTTCGGAACAAAATTCAACCCACATAATATTTTTTATTTTTTATTTTTTTGTATTTTATTTTTTGTACTTTTTTTATCACTTTTTTTTGTGGGAAATAATTTTTTATACTCTAAAATGTGCCAAGAAATAGTATGTAAAATTTCAGATCGTTTGAAAATTGTTTACCCACTGAAAAATATTTATTTTTGAAAATTGCAGGGGTAAAAATAGTTTTGAGGCTGTTTTCTAGAAATCAGTTTATAAAATAAAAAGAACACCTAAAACGCCCAAATATGAGACCAAATGATAAAGAATGAGATGGATGAATACAGAAGCGGATCGTAAAGTTTGTCAAAGTTGCGGATTTGACTTAAGGCTCTAAACATTTTAAAGAAACTTGGGTTTTGACACAACCTGAAACGAAGTTGAATCCAAGTCAGATGAAACAATTAAAATAAATAACTAAGATAAAATAATAAATCAAATATTAAGGAAGCGAATAAAGAAGATAAATGGAAAAATAGAACATGGCGTATAGAAGTCCTAAGAAGCCTTGGAAACACAAAAAATCCACAACCCCCTTCAAGGGACTCTAGTTTCCCCTTCAAGATAGAAACCTTGGCAAGAAAAAGTTTGAAGATGATCCCCACAATCTAAAAAGATTGTTAAAACTCTTCTAAAAAAAACTCAAAAGAAATTCTTGAAAAGAAAAACCCAGAGAGGATTTATTAACTCAAAAAAGAAATGGAATAATAATAAATTGTCTATATTGTGTACAATGGAAAGGCCTATATATAGGCTAGCTAAATAAGTTTAATTAAAACTCCTAAAGATATTACAACTCTAATTTAATCTAAACAAGAAGTAATTTTAAACTAAACTTTCTTGTTAACATAAAATTCCTAAATAACTTAAAATACTTAATAATTATAAAAAATCAAAATAAAATAATAATATATGATAAATAAAATATTGAGCTTATATATAATAAAAATTTAAGCCTAAAACCCAAACCTAATATGATTTAAACTTGAATTAAAAGCCCGAAACTCGTAATTCCCCATCATAATCACATTCAGAAATTCTGCTCACGCAGTCTTCACTAAAACGGTCATAACTTGAGCTCCCGAACTCAAAATCAAGTGATTCAAAATGCATTTCGAAGCTAAGAGATAGATCCTCAAATGCCATGAGACATCTCAACTTAGAAATGCCAAGATCCCATCCAAAAAGTCGTTGTAAGTCTGCTGATTTCCCAAGCCTGAAAATTGACAATTTGATGATTGGAATATAATAAATTTCACCCCATCCGTGCATGTATCAACTTTAATTTCTAATATGATCAGGCCCAACCTTGGGAGTCGTTTGGAGGTGCAGTCGCTCAGGGCCCAAGGCTGAAAATGGTCCAAAATATTGTTTTCAATTTTTAAGGGTTCTAAAAAATTTTAACTTTTAAAAGTAAATAAAAAAGTAAAAAAATCTACCCATTTTTAAAAGGCTCCAATTTTTTTTAAAGCTTTTAAGGATTCAAAATTTTTTTTACCAACTTTTAAGAGACCTAAATGAATTTTTCTCCAACTTTTAAGGAACCTAAAACTCTATTTTATTATTTTGTCTAGGGCTCCAAAAATATCAAGAACAAGCCTGGCTATAATATTTGACTCATTGGAACGGTAGGGTGCTTAAAAAGCACACCAGAAAAGGTTTGATCCCTCATACATAACTTAGTACAAAAAGTCTAAACTCCAATATTTGTTCCAATATCTTTTTTGTATTTACAATATTTTTAGCGCACTCGAACTCACTTCTTCTTGTATTGTCAATAATACCTATGCCAGTCAAATTAATACTCAATCGACTATTTTATTTAATTTTTAAATATAAAATATGCAAGTCACATAGAGTTTCTTAATTAAGTCAAACTACAAAATTAATTTTGGATCTTATAATATTACATGTATTTAAGTCTCATGAATTTTTTTCTATATGTTAAATTATACAGTTAAGTTCCTTATCTAATAGCTCTAATTGTCACTCATAATCCAATTATCTCATATATCTATCATTAAGATATAATATTCATATACATAATTACAACATGTTATTAATGAAAAAAATCATATATAATACATTTATGTTATATGTTTGACTAGTCTCCAAATTGTTTGACTAAATCCTAAACCTTTAGTACTAATTTTTAATTACAATTTATATACATATATATTGAAAATTAGATAACTTAAAATTAAATTATAAATAAAATCATATTAAATATTTATGACATAAATAAAATTAAAAATTAATTTGATTTAGAAGTTAATAATTTTACACAAACTCAATAATTAAAGTACAAACAATTTATGCAACAAAATAAATAGACCTAATTAACAAATCATGAATAAGTTCATACACGCAAATTGTAATAATTAAGGGTTCTCACTTTATGTTTGAAACTTCGAATAAGCTCATACACACAAATTGTAATAATTAAGGGTTCTCGCTTTATGTCTGAAACTTCGAACTAAAAGAATGTTGTCTGTTTTCATCTTTTTAACTAAAAAATCATATGCATACTTGATGATCATACGACTACATAGTAGCTAATTAATATGAATAGGTGATTATATATGTACATATATTATACAAGTTTTAAGACCCTATTTTAGACCAATGAATATGATAGGCTTACACTACTTCAAGGCACAACAACAAGGTCAAAGGCCAATCAAATCAAACCAAGATTCTATCAAAGTCAGTATGAGAGAATGAATCTTTTTGAGGAAACGAGGAATGATACATGCACGAAATGGGTGAAATGTATTAAAGCCAATTCAACCAAGCTGTCAATTTTCAAGCTAGCTGAAAAGGTTAGTCAACTTGCGATAAATTTTTGGATTTTTGGATTAATGTCTTCATAGCGTTTGAAAATCTATCTTTTAGCTTCGAAACGTATTTTGAATAACTCAATTTCGAGTTTGAGAGCTCAAGTTATGGCCATTTTAGTGAAGATTGAGCAAATAAAATTTTTGGACGGGATTATTATGAAAATTACGAGTTTCGGGCTTTTAATTCGAGTTTAAATCATATTGGGTTCGGATTTTAAGTTTAGTTTTTATTATATATGAGCCTAATATTGTATTTATCAGCTAGCTATTATTATTTTATTAAGTATTTTAAGTTATTTAGTAGTTTTATGGTAACAACTTTTTTTTGGTTTGAGTAAATAAATTTTATTTGAGTTTTTTCTTTTTATTGCCAAGTTTTCTTTCTTGGAGTGGAAATTAGAGTCGCTTAAAGGAATTATGGATTCTTTTTATTTTCAATGCTCCTTACGTCTTCTACATGATACGTTTCATCTTTTCCATTTATCGTCTTTATTTTCTTCTTTATTATTTTAAGATTTAATTTATTGTTTTACTTTAGTTATTTATTTTAATTGATTCTTTAATTTTTTTTATTTGACTTGGTTTTGTTTGCCTTTCAGGTTGTGTCAAAATACAAATTTCTTTCCGAAAGTTTAGAGTCTTAAGTCAAAATTGTGACTTGGACAAATTTATGATCCTGTTTTTACTATCATCCGTATCATTTGGTATCTAATTTTGAATCACTAAATTATTTAAAAAATTAAATTTAATATTTGACACTGTACCATACACAAATTCTCAATTTGCTACCTCAAGAATTTTTTATCATTTTGGCCATTCTATGTTTCCTTCATCTATCACTTTTATCACTTTTATCAATTTTCCGAACGTCTGGAATCTTAAGTCAAAATTGCAACTTGGACAAATTTACAATTATATTTTTACTATCATCCATGTCGAAACCATTTTTAAATTTTTTATAAAAAAACAAGTGTCGACTTTAAAAAATGAAAATGGAGTCGCCACCAATCCCTTTTTACTTAAGTGTGATTGGACCACCTTATAAAACATTTTATTTTAAAATGTTGATTTTGGTCCACGAAATACAAGAAAACGGGTTCGAGAGTCAATTACGTACGAGGAAGGATTAGCACCCTCGTAACACCCAAAAATTGGTATCTAATTGATTAATTATTGTCCTAATGTCGAAAATTCGAAAAGATTTGAAAACATGATTTCTTTAAAAACTTGAACAATTTGAATTGGAACTTGAGATTCATTTGTTCCAAAAGAATACAAACATCACATCTAGCACGTTAGGACATGATATTTTAAACCCTCATAACCAACATCATCTCTTGATTTACAAACTTATTAAAATGATATTTAGTTATTTAGTCAAACAGAAAATCGAAACCCAGCACTTTAGGGCACTATTTCTTGAATTTCTAAACACAAAACATTGCCTTATTTAAGAAAAACTTTTGGATAAAATGTAGAAATTAAAGGAGATAGATATTTTTAAACAAAGATTTAAAAAAACATTTAGTTATTACAAAAGTGCAATTTACTAAAGTTACATGTCATATTAACAATTAGCACTAACATAAACAATTAAATAAAAGAATGACAAGCAATAATAATAATGTTAAGGTAAATAAAGATAATGGAAATTTTTTAAAAAAATGAACAATCAAAATAAAAAATATAGAGTAGATAATAGTAATTTTAAAAGAATCTATGAAAAATTTTAAAAAATTATTCACAATATTAAATTCATGTTTAAAAATAATAATATAAGGTAAATAATATACTCAAAATAATTAATGAATATTATAACAATTTTTAAAAAAATAAAAAAGTATAAAAATGATATGGATAAATAAAAAAGTTAAAAAAACGCATAAGTCAACCTAACTCCCGCAATATGAGGATTCAACGAAATTCCTCCACCAAAATCTAACTCGAATGGAAGCAACTCAAAAAGAAATGAAGATGAGCGAAGAACAAAATAAGAACAAGCCACAGAAAATAAGAACACAAAAGAGAGAGAAATTTGAGTGAATGCTCTCAAGAATTTTTATTACTCAAAACTCAAGTGTGTTTTACAATGAAGGGAGAGGCCTCTATTTATCTAAGATTAAAAGGTATCTACAAATTAAATCTCTAAGATTACAAAATCATATCTTCTAAGATTGCATACCATGTCTTCTAAGATTGCATATTATGTCTAAGATTTGCATATCATATCTAAGATTGCATACCATATCTTCAGGATTGCATATCATATCTAAGATTTGCATATCATATCTAATATTTGCATATCATATCTAAGATTGCATACCATATCTTCTAAGATTGCATATCATATCTAAGTTTTGCATACCATATCTAAGATTGCATATCCTTGAAGATTGTGTTCCCATATACGTCAAGCTTGTAGATGGACCTTCAATCTTTTAATGGGTCATTCCGATATATTTTGGACTAGACTTGGACTTTGTTTTATTATTTTGGGTTTATTATTTTTTGTATGGGCCCGGACTAAATTGGCCTATTACAGCTACCCCTTTTTGCTCATTGTCGTGTAACGAGAATGGAGCAAAGACTATAAAAGGACCAATTTTGCCTGGTCTTGCCGAGCCTTAACTTCTTGATCCTCATCTTCTTCAAGTAGTCTCTAACCCAATTGCAACTTCAAGGAGATTAAATCTGTAGCTTTAATCTTATTCTACTGCAACTTCAGGGAGATAAGACCTGCTCTTGTAGATTTAATCCACCCTACTGTAACTTCAGGAAAGTGATACTAGTATCTTTGATCTTGCTTCACTACAATATTCAAGAAGACAAAATCTGCTATTTTAGTCTGCTCCGCTGCAAACTCAGGGAGGCAAGCTAATATCTTCGATCTGCTTCCTGCAACTTCAGAAAAATAAGATCTACTGTCTTCAGTCTGCTCCGCTGCAACTTCAGGGAAGCAAGCTACTATCTTCGATCTACTTCCTGCAACTTCAGGAAGATAAGATCTGTTGTCTTCAGTCTACTCCACTGCAACTTTAGGGAGGCAAGGCTGACATTTTTATCTGCTTCCTGCAACTTTAGGAAGATAAGATATGCTATTTTCAGTATGCTCCGCTATAACTTTAGGGAGGCAGGCTAATATCTTCGATCTGCTTCCTGCAACTTCAGAAAGATAAGATCTGCTGCCTTCAGTCTGCTCCGCTGCAACTTCAGGGAGGAAGGCTAATATCTTCGATTTGCTTCACTGTAACTTTAGGAAGATAAGATTTGCTGTGTTCAGTCTGCTCCACTGCAACTTCAGGGACGCCAGACTAGTATCTTCGATCTACTTCACTGCAACCTCAGGAAGTCCAGATCTGCTTTTTTAGTCTACTCCACTACAACTTCAAGGAGATAAGACTTGTAACTTTAACCTGCTCCACTGCAACTTCAAGGAGATAAGGTTGGTGACTTCAATCTGCTTTACTGCAGCTTCAGGAAGATAAGATTTGCCGTTTTCAGTCTGCTCCACTGCAACTTCAGGGAGATGAGACTTTCTATGGAAAATTCAATCCGACCTACTGCAACTTCAGAGGTAATAGGATTCATCATTTTAATCCACTCCACTGTAACTTCAGGGAGATAGGATTAACTATCTTCAGTCTGCTCCATTGCCGATACATGGAGATAAGACTTGTGACTAAAACCTGCTCCCTTGCTACATCAGGAAGATAAGATTCGCCAAATTCGATCTGCTCCGCTACCGCTTAGGGAGATAAGATCTACAATCTTCAGTTGGCCCACTATTATCTCGAGGGGACAAAATTTGAACTTTTCAGTTTGCTTCCTTACTATCTCAGGAAGACTACAATCTTCAGCCTGCTCCACTACCTTTTGAGGGAACAAAATCTGAACTTTCCAATTTGCTTCCTTACTATCTCAGGAAGACTTTAATCTTCAGTTTTCTCCACTACCATCTCGAAGGAACAAAATATGAACTTTCCAATTTGCTTCCTTACTATATTAGGAAGACTTCAATCTTCAGTCTGCTCTACTACCATCTCGAGGGAACAAAATCTAAACTTTTCAATTTGCTTCCTTACTATCTCAAGAAGACTTCAATCTTCAGTCTGCTCCACTACCATCTCGAGGGAACAAAATCTGAACTTTTCAATTTGCTTCCTTACTATCTTAGGTAGGGGTGAGCATTCGATCGAACCGAATCGAATCAAATGAAAAAATTTCGAGTTAATCGAGTTGACGAATCATATTTTATCATCCTAATTTGATTTGAAATTTTCTCGAATCGAGTCGAGTGAGATGGAATTCAAATCGAATCGAATCGAATATATTTGTTCGAGTTAAATTTTAAAAAATAATTTTGGGTCCTTGTAACCATTGTCACCCATCGTAATAAAATTTGTCCACCTTAATCAAATTTTTTATTAACTTTCATCACCTTATAATTTATTTATTAATCTTTTATATACGGGTTAGCTTCTTTGCTTGCTTAGTTGTTTCAATTATCTTCAGATTCTTGTCATTATGTATTTTGGAATTAAAATTATATTAAATGTAAAAATGTGATTTTTAATAAAAGTTATTTTAATGATAAAATGTGAAATTGATACCAATATAAAATTTTAATTGAATATTTTATGGCATAATTAATAATTCAATTTTAATATAAATATTTAATATGACTAAACAATTCAATAATATAAATAATATAAAATGTGAAATTTAATTTAATAATATAAATAGTAGATATAAATAAAATTATTACTATTTATATTTAGTGATTTTTTTTGGATAATTTTAATTTTTTATTTGAGAGTAAAGGGTGAGAAGTAAAAGTTTAGGGAGAAAATAAAAAGTTTTGGGGAATAAAAGTTTGAGGGAAAGTAAATAGGATGAGTAAAATTTTGGAGGGAAAATATAAAAAAAAATTGGAGGGGGGATGGGTTTGGGGTAGATGGGATGAAAAGGGAGTAAAAGTTTTAGGGGGAAAGTGGGAGAGAGTAAAAATTTGGTGGGAAAATAAAAAGTTTTGAGGGTTTTTTGGAGTAAAATTTTGAGAAAAAGTAAATGGGAGAGTAAAATTTTGGTGGGAAATGGATTTTGGGTAGATTGGAAGGTTGGGATGGGAGGGGAATAAAAGTTTTTGAGGGAAAGTGGGAAGGAGTAAAAGTTTTTAGGGAAAAGTAAAAAAGGTTTGGGAGTTTGGGGTAAAAATGTAAAATATTATATTTTGATATTCGAATTATTCGAGTTATTCAAATTCTAAAACTCAACTCGATTCGAACTCAAAATTCGAAAAAAAATTCGAATTGACTTGAATAACTCGATTAACTCGAATAATTTAATTTGTTTAACTCGAAATTCGAATTTTTTTTAATTTTTTTGAGTCGAATCGAGTTTTGCTCACCCCTAATCTCAGGAATACTTCAATCTTCAGTCTGCTCCACTACCATCTCAAGGAACAAAATCTGAACCAATTTGCTTCCTACTATATCGGAAGACTTCAATCTTGATGCTCCACTACCATCTCGAGGGAACAAAATCTGAACTTTCCAATTTGCTTCCTTACTATCTCAGGAAGATTTCAATCTTCAGTCTACTCCACTACTATCTCGAGGGAACAAAATCTGAACTTTTCAATTTGCTTCCTTACTATCTCAAGAAGACTTCAATCTTCAGTCTGCTCCACTACCATCTCGATGGAACAAAATCTAAACTTTCTAATTTGCTTCCTTACTATATCAGGAAGACTTCAATCTTTAGTCTGCTCCACTACCATCTCGAGGGAAAAAAATCCGAACTTTCCAATTTGCTTCCTTACTATCTCAAGAAAACTTCAATCTTCAGTCTGCTCCACTACTATCTCGAGGGAACAAAATCTGAACTTTCCAATTTGCTTCCTTACTATCTCAGGAAGACTTCAATCTTCAATCTGCTCCACTATCATCTCGAGGGAACAAAATCTAAACTTTCAAATTTGCTTCCTCACTATCTCAGGAAGACTTCAATCTTTAGTCTACTCTACTACCATCTCGAGGGAGATACGACTGATGGCTTAAATCTACTCTGCTGCTTAATGGAGATAAAATTTGTCGTTCGATCTTGTTCCACTACTGGTTAGGGAGACAAGATTTGCAATTCGATCTTGTTCCACTACTGCTTCGGGTGACAAGATCTACAATCTTCGACCTATTCCCCTACTGGTCAGGGAGATAGGACTGGTGAATTCACCGATGTTGCTACACTGTCCTCTAGGGGACATGTCCTGTAGACTCGAATGTATTATGGACGACATTTGCATGAATGCAGAATGTCATGAGAATAATCCCTTTTTTAAATGTAAAATGATTAGGATGCAATTATCAGAATAAATCAAATACTCCTAACTAAATGATATTATAGATGGCATTTGCATGAATGCAGAATGTCATGAGAATGATCTCCTTCTTTTTCTCTCTTTTTTTTAATGTACAATGATTAGGATACAATGATCGGAATGAATCAAATACTCCTAATTGGAAGTGTATGAATGATATTTACATGAGAATGATCCCTTTTTTAATGTTTGGGTTGTCACTGCTCATAGTTCATCAAGGTTCTATCATTGATGCGTTATCATGCTTTCTCGTTCAACTGGTATCTTTGACAGAAAACCCAAAGAAACGATCATATTTTGCTCAGCAAGCTTGCCCCACTGTAATTTCAGAGTCCCCTCCACTGTACCTTGTGGGACATAAGGTTTGTACTTCCTACTACAACTTCAGGGAAATAACATTTGATTTCTTCCATCCATCCTGTTACCACTCATAGGTATGGAAATTGTACCAATTTGATCCATTACACCATTCCCTGGGTATAATGACCTGATGTATGTGCCTGAAATTTGCATGAATGCAAGGTATCATTTTTCTTTTCCCAAGAATGATACCCTTTTACACTTGGGTTATTGATAAACCGTAAAAGTAACATATTTTAACCCCATATTTAGTATGCTTTTGGATGATTAAGCCATTTATTTATGTAAAAAGGTGTTTTTAATCCTTTCTTTTCATGTTTATACTCGAGAAAGCACCGAGGATGAAAAGAACGAAAGCAGGCTTAAAAGGGCCAATTTGGGCCAAAGAGGAAATCGACACGGCTACGGACTTCAAGCCACACGGCTGTGCCTCGTCAAATTACTTCACACGGCCATGCAACGATTTCACAGCCGTGCCCCAATTAACAGAATCGAGACACGGCCTAAAGACAATTTACACGGGCGTGTGCCATGGCTGTGCCCCTACTACGGGAATGAGAAATTTCACTCGAATTTGGATGCTTGAAGCCAAAGAAACATACTCCTAAGTCCACTTAAACATCCTAGGAGGAATTCTACTTGAATTAGGATACTTAGGAGCCAAGTAAAGCATCTCAAAGCTTATATAAACACCCAAGGTAGCAACTAAAAAGTAGAGTTCGACAGAAGCCGAAACAGGAGGCAGAGTTTTCTGCCAGAGCTTTTATCCAGGGAATTACTCGAAGATAGCCAGTTGATCCATCTCAAGAAGTTGAAACTCTATTTAAGACGGAGGATCTCTCATTCAATTCCTTCAGGGAGTTTTAGGGATTTCTTATGTTTTGTTTTATCTTTTCTCTTGAAATGTTTTCTTATTTAGTTATGAACTAAACCCTTCAGATACCTGAAGGGGATGAAACCTATGATGGATTTTGTTATTTGATTTCTAAATTATATGATAAGTACTTAGTTTGTTCTTAATTATGTTGCTTAATTTAATCTGATGTGCTTAGAAGGAGGAAGAATAGGCCCTGCCTAAGAGTATATCTAGCATAATTGAGCGGAGTTGATCGGACGCCTAGAGATAGGGTTACGAGATTTTGTCGGATTAGGGTGAAACCTAATATGGGAATCCATTGATCGATTTACTGCTGCCTTAGGGGGTTATTATAAGAGAAAGACAGTTCCACTAATTAATCTAAGGTTAGACATTATTCGCCTCAAGAGAGGGTTTAATATAGGTTAGGGAGTCTCACGGATCAAGTAAGTAAAGAAATCATATGGTTTAGGGATAAATAATAAGTGAAGTCATAGGTGGATTCTTCCTGAGGGTATCGTCTTCATCAACTAAGTTTTCCTAAAGTCTTTCTCCAATTCATTCTTTTGTCTTTGCATCTAGTTTAGTTTTTCATTAGTTTCATAAACCAATCACTCCATACTTCAGGCTAAATAATAGAAAAAAAGTGAGTAGTAGTACATTTAGGTTCCCTTGGGTTCGATAAGATATTCTTGCCTAAACTATACTACTGTTTGATAGGTGCACTTGCCTCTATCGTTGTCATAGTTAGTCTCTGTGTTCGATCATTCTTTTATAAATATTAAAACTCAATTGTTTGACACGATCAAGTTTTTGGCGCCGTTGCCGAGGAACACTAAAATATTAAGAAAGCTCTATTTTTATTACTTTAGCAAATTTTTTATTATTATTACAATTTATTATTATTTAGTATTATTATTATTTTTTTACTTTGCCAATTATTCCTCTATTTTGCTTTTGGCAGAAAATTTTAGTCTATGGAAAAGATGGCACTGAATAATTATCAGTGGCAAGTCATAAGGACAATTCCTACTAAAGCGACCGGTGTCTTCAATCTCGGCGTGGTCACCGGGTTATCTAATCGTTAGAGATGATGAATAAAAGATTGATGATTGGTATAGTCCCTCGCAGGTACATCCAGAAATACAATATAATTTGAATCTAGGAGGCGTGGCAAATCCTGAGTACCCACCCTACGGATATGGCATGGAAAACGAGTAAGCTCACTATACAGGTAACTATTCTAGATATCAAAATAATTTTTATAGTGACACTTATAATACGGGTTGGAAGTACGATCCCAATTTCTCGTGGGATGATCAAAATAGCCAAAGATCAAAACTTCCTCCAGATTTTCAACAACCACCTCACCAACAAGAAGAGGAGCCGAATCTTGAAGAGATCTTGTGAAATTCATGGCGACCATGATTCTCGTCTCCAAAAGATCAAGCAAAGACTTGATGAACAACAAGAATCGATCAAAGGGATTGAGAATCAAGTTGGAGAACTTACTAGGTCAGAAGGACATCTCACAAAGCTGATTTCTGAACGTCAACAACGACATCTACCAAGTAACACAGAGATTAAACCGAAGGAGCAAATTCAAGCCATCTCAGCCCATGCCAGTAAGGGGTTAGATGAACCACACTCAATACAAGAAAACAAGGTAGACGAAGGTAAGATAAAGGTAACACAAAAAAAGCAAAAACGAGTAATCAAAGAGTACCAACCTCGCATACCTTATCCCGAAGCAATGAAAAGAGATGATTCAGAGGAACAGTTCGGTAAGTTTCTTAAACTCTTAAAGAAATTACATATTAACTTACCCCTTCTTGAAGCTCTTTTTCAGACGCCAGACTCAAGAAAATTTTTAAGACAGCTCTTGACAAACAAACATAAATTAGACGAGGAGCACCACGTGGAATTAAACGTAGCATGCTCAGCAATGTTACAGAACAGACTACCACAGAAGCAAAAAGACACAGGGAGTTTTACAATTCCATGTTTAATTGGTAGTTTATTCATTGATAATGCTTTAGCTGATTTAGGGTCAAGCATCAATGTTATGCCTTATAAAATGTTTAAACAACTAGGTCTAGGGAAACCCAGACAAACTAGGATGAGCATTCAGTTAACTAATAAAACTATCAGAATTCCTAGGGTTATAATAGAAAATGTTCTAATCAGAATTTATAAATTCATATTCCCAGTAGATTTTGTTGTCTTAGACATGAATGAGGACAATTCGATTCCTTTAATTTTAGGAAAACCCTTTCTAGCAACTGCCAGGACTAAAATTAATGTTTGTATAGGATAGCTCATTCTTTGTGTAGGTGACGAATCAATCAGTCTACAAGCTTTTGACTCGGCTGGGACATCAAGTGATGAAGGTGAGAAAGTAAATTCAGTTGATAATCAAATTGTTCAACTTTCACCACAGAAAACACCACAAGGCTACAACCTTGAGCCAAATCATGGGCCCCAAGCCGTACAAGCTCATAACAGTGAATTGTTAGTGGTTCCAAACCCAAGGGAAGAACCTGTGGTAAGAAAAGGTAAGGTTGAGGTGTACCATAATTTACCAAAATCGGCAATTACAGAGAACTAACCTCGTGTGCCATATCCTGATGCAATAAAGAAAGACCACACAGAGGAAGACTTCGGTGAACTCACACTTCGTGTAGACGACGAAACAATCACTCTTCAAGCTCTTAACTCAGCTAGGACATCGAGTAATAAAGGTACGAACGTTAATTCTATTGATAATCATTTGGTTCAACCTTCTTTACAGGAAGTATCACGAAATCACTTAGCTGAGCTAGATCATAGACCTCGTGCCAACAAAGAAGAAATACATAAGGAACAAAGCCTTAGGGTTGAAAAACTAAAAGAGTAGGAAACACAAATCAAAGAGGAACAGGAACCGCATGAAGTGAAATCGAAGGAGCCCCCAGACGAGCTGATAGGAACAACGAATCACTTTAAATTATGAGATCAGGTATTGTTAAATAAGGAAGACCCTCGAATTACCAATCAAGACCTCAAGACAAACGAAGAAATCACTTTTGAGGTACTAAATGTCTTCCTATACGGCACAGTGGAGGTCAACAATCCTAAATTTGACACTTTTGAGGTAAACATTCACTACAACAAAAAAGGCCTATAGCGACACTTATGGGGCGACACTTTTGTAAGTGTTGGGATAGACTGGCCAACATACGCTTTAGCCAACTCTTTTATAAGGGTTAGGATATGCATGCCTAAGGCAACACTTAAATAAGAGTTGGCTTTGTATAGTCCTAAGACGACAGTTTTGGGGCGACACTTTCCTAAGTGTTGGGATAGACTTTCCAACATATGCTTTAGCCAACTCTTTGTACAAGGGTTGTGATATGTATGCCTAAGGCGACGCTTGAGTAAGAGTTGGCTTTTGTGTAGTCCTAAGACGACAGTTTTGGGGCGACACTTTCCTAAGTATTGGGATAGACTACACTTTTGCCAACTCTTTGTATAAGAGTTGGGATATGTATGCCTAAGGCAACACTTGAATAAAAGTTGGCTTTTGTGTAGTCCTAAGATAACACTTTTGTGGCGACACTTTTCTATGTGTTGGGATAGACTATGCTTTGGCCAACTCTTTGTATAAGGGTTGGGATATGTATGCCTAAGGCAACGCTTGAATAAGAGTTGGCTTTTGTGTAGTCTTAAGATGACACTTTTGTGACGACACTTTCCTAAGTGTTGCGATAGACTACGCTTTAGCCAACTCTTTGTATAAGGGTTGGGATATGTATGCCTACGACAATACTTGAATAAGAGTTGACTTTTGTCTATGACAGTTTTGGGGCGACACTTTCCTAAGTGTTGGGATAGACTTGTCAACATACGCTCTGGCTAACTCTTTGTATAAAGGTGTAACGTCCCAAATTTCCTTAATTCCAGCTTTTTTTTAATGTGTAGCACCAAAAAATTGGATTTAAAATATGAATATTCTTAAAATTTTATATCATCAGTTTGTGAATAATTATATATATTCAAATTAAAAATAAATTAATAGCTTGAGTGTGAAAAGGTTTTTAATAAAATGTCGCAAAAAATTAATTTAGTTTAGGGTTTAAGGTTTAGTGTTTAGAGTTTAAGGTTTAAGGGATTATAGTTTATTGTTTAAGGTTTTAGGGTTTTGTGTTTATGGGTTTGGGGTTTATGATTTTAGGGTTTATTTAATATAAATATTTCAAAATTTATGTTATATATATTTAAAAATTTTAATCATAAATAAGATAAATATAAATTATTATTTTCAAATAATAAAATATCAAAATGGGATAAATCCCAAAAGCATACACGAACAATGGTTTAATGCATAATTGAATATATGAACTTTAATTTGATCCAGTTCTTGTAAATTATTAACACAATTATTAATATAACATAATTTGAAACAAAATTAATTTAGGGAAACAAAATTAAAATTAAAAAAATATTGAAAGAATATATAATATTAAAATTTTATCTAATTAATTTAGGGTTTAAGGTTTGGAGTTAAGGGTTTAGGGGTTTGTAGTCTATGGGATATGGTTTTGAGTTTAGGGTTCCAATATTTAAGGGTTATGGTTTATGGTTTAGAGTGAGTGTTTTAGAATTTGGGGTTTAAAATTATAAGGTTTAGGGTTTAGGGTAGATCAAATGAAGACGTGAGTGAAGGAGAGGCCAATGCTACTAAAGAATGGTTTGATGCAGAATCGCTTAATCGATGTCAATCCGAACTGAGCTATTTTTAATCAAGCCTTTTTCACCCTAATTTGTAGGGTTCTTAGAATGTCATATGTTCGTGCTCATGTTAAAATCGAACTAATCTAATTAGAATTAATCAGTTCGGTTTGATCAGGTTTGTAACACCCTGAAAATGGGCCTATGCATTTTTGATTTAATTATATGAAATGGCATGTCTTATGTGTTATGAATGTATGGTGAACATTTTTGGAAACTTAGAAATGTTAAGTTTAAAAGAGGAAAGTGAACATTTTTGGAAACTTGGAAATGTAAGGAAATGTTTTAGAAATGTTAAGTTTAAAAGAGGAAACTAAGGCAAGGTGGTCTTAAGAAAATTAATAGAAGAAATTTGACACAAGAACGAGCTTGGAGAAGTGGCTAGGAGGCACCACTTAAAGCCCAGTAAGTGACGCCACAATCAAGGGGGAAGGAGCCTAGGTTCAAGTCACGTGGGAAGCAAATAAAAGAGTTTTATTTTGCTGCAAAGAGCAAGGGAGTTGGACGGCACCATGGCACTTGGGGAAGAGTTTAATTCTCTTTAAAATTCGGCTAAATAGATAGATAATGATGGACTATTATTATTATTGTTTTTATTAAGAGATAAGAGATAAATATTGGATTAAGTTTTATTAAATTGAATGGGTGATAATTAAAGTGATAAAGTTATCAAAATAGGAGTGATGGCCAAGTAAAAGATTTTAAGTTAGTAATTTCGGCTACTAAAGGAAAAGAGAGCCATTCATCATATCTTCTTTCAACTTTTCTCTCTCGAATTTCCTAGAGCATCTCTTCTTCTTCTTTTGTTAGCCAAAGCGAAAACTAAAGTAAGCCTAGCCAATTCTTCATAGCTTTTGTGATCTCCATTAAAATCGAATCCATAAACTCCTCAAGATACTATCATTAGCCGATTTCTTTATACCAATCAAAAGTGAAATCAAGATCCTTCTAGCCTACATAGCGAATATTGCTAAAGGTTCAAGCAAGGATTGCCGATCTCTAAAGTAAGGGTAAGATCTCATTCGGTTTCATCCTTTTCTTTTAAGATTTGTCAAATCTAGGACTAACCCCATTAATATCTTGTTGCGAAACTTTGAAGAGATCTTTGGGATTTACTAAGTGTCGACTACAAGGAAGGAGAAATTCTTTTCCGAAGGTACACCATAGGCAGCGTGTTCCCTAGTTATTCGGTGAGTTTCGGATTTAAAATCCACAGGTAAGTATCTATAGCATTTGGCCAAGGCCATGTTGAGTAAATAGATGTGTTTCATTAATATTTAAAAGCGAAACTAATCTATTCAAGTAATCTAGTGATTGCCGATTTCAAGAAAGAAGGATACAAAGTTTCGGCATTTGATTAGACATCAATCGGCAAAGAAGGTAAGGAATTAAGTGTACTAATCCTCTGGGATTTGGTTTTATGGCCGAATGGCTCTTTACTAAGTATTAAATGATTGATTAAATGTAGAGATTTAAGATCTAAGGCATTAGATCAAGCTTTTCGGGATTTGGATTGGAAACCTTAAGCGAATCAGGTGTGTACCCCACACTATCTCTTAATAAGATTTATGGTTAAAATTTAATATGAGCATGTTTATAAGAATGTGAATATGGCTAAAGTACCATGCTATGGTACAAAGTACTCAGGTACGTTTCCTACTCCTACTAGGATTATGTTAAATATCTGTTGCGACACACATATGACATTATAAGAATGTGAAATAAGAATTTTGTAACACCCCAAACCCGGTCAATACGCCACGACCGAATCTGGTATGTCACTGAGGAAAACATTTTGAAAAGAATCGAATAACAATTAAATTTTAAAAAAAAAACCTCTTTGAAAATTCTATATTTGTAGAAATCAGGTGTATAATAAGTTTAAAGCGATAATTTACTTTGTAATTTCATAAATAAAACTTTAAAACTTAATTGATAAATCATAGGTTAGAAAACATTTATACCATTTTAAGAAAACTCAATTATTACTTTGAAAACCATTTGCATTTTGAATGTAGAAACTTAATATTTGGAAATCATTAAAATTGTAGAAAACACTTAATCTATATTTTACTATCAAACAATTTATATTACCCGATGGTAAGATTTTAAAACCATTGCGTTTTTATTATTTTAGAAAACATTGGGCTCAATTATTAAATTAACCAAATAATTTATAAGCCATATTTAAAACATATCCAAAGCATATAAATAATCCAAAAACATAATTAAAGAGGCCTTATTACAAACCCAAAATAAAATAAAAACCAAATTAAAATAAATTAAAGTACCCCAAATCGAAGTTCATGTAAAATCAAATTTTATTGCAAGGCCTCCTCGAGTTCATCCGGCTCCTCATCCGTGATCTACGAGTCACTTGAAAAGATAAGGGAGAAGGTGAGTCACCAAGACTCAGTGCATAATCCCTCTCCCGGTTAATGCAACATTCTTACACAATTTATAATCAAGCAACATATATATTATGCACCCAACCTAGCCATCCATAACTCCTTTTCTACCCGTGTGGTACCAAACCCTTGGTGGTGCCAAACCCTTGGTGACCCAAAGTCACGATATCCAAAATGTGATACCAAATCACTTTGGTGACTCAAAGTCACGAATAATACATCTGGGGCCAACCCACGTGTGATACCAAATCACTGGCGACGATCCCATATCTCAAAAGTGGGGCCAACCCACGGTGGTGCTAGACCACAGGGACGAGTCACTATGAGGTGCCAAACCTCTGGTGTCCCAAAGACACAAATGTGATACCAAATCACTGGAGGTGCCAAACCTCTGGTGTCCAAAGACACGGATATCAAATCTTCCCCCTCATCTCATATCACCCATACCAACACAATAGATAAACAAATCATGTCATTATACTTTATTAGGAAATCACATAGAAATTCCATATCATAAATCGTATCATCATGCATCATATTGCAAAAGTCATATCGAAACGGACTTACCCAATTCCTTGTTTATACCCATCATGGTATCATATCAAGATCTCATAGTTTTCGGCTTTAACAACATGAATAGTTATTTAACACACATATATACATATTACTGAGTTATAAAGTGTGTAAGGTACACACCTTTCACCAACGCAAATACTAACTTCCAAAGATCCGATCTACCGCACTAGATCACCTTGTCCTACATTCGGCCAAACCACAATACTTTAATCAAGACCATTCGGCCAACATCATATCTTAATCCCAATAGCCTTAGGCTTTCTCAACCAACTTAAAGAATATTGAATCCTTACCACTTGACTTACCAACTTCGATTGCTAAAGGAATGGGGCTTAGATCGATTGCTTCCGAAGTCCCAAAGAGCCTAAAAGAATGATCGATTCCTAAAATTGGTTAGAACTTTGCAAACAATTGCCAAAAGATTCGACCTTTGTCCACAAGAAAACGACTTAGAAAAGAGAAAGAAATAGCGGAAATACGGCCATGAACACATACCTATCTTCCAAAATAGATTGAAGGAAACCCAAAGATTATCTACCCTTATTGATATTCGGCCAAAACAACACCAAAAGAGAGTGGAAAGTTTCAGCAAAATGGTTAAAAGGTGAAGGGATTTTCGGCTATGGTTTTGAAAAGAAGAAATCAATTGATTTGAGACTAAAAAGAAATGAAATTTGAGAGTAGAGGAGAGAATAAAAATAAGAAAGGGAGGATTCGGTTTAATCAACAATGGAAGAAAAGAAAAGAGAGTTTAGAGAAGAGAGAGGTTTGGCCAAAAGAAAGAAAAAGGAAATGTGATTTTGAGCAAATACCAAAAGAAAGAAAAGAGAGAGATGGGAGAAAGAGTGCACTAAAATGCAAAATGTGTTTTCGGTTTCAAAGGAGAAATGAGAGAAAGAATTAGAATTTGGTTCGACACAAAAATGAGAGCTAAAATCCAAAGCAAATTTGCACAAAAATGCCTAGGTACATTCGGCCAAAGAGGGAGTTTTTGGAGAGAAAGAGAAACAAATACCAAAAGGTGCACAAATGCTCAAGTTGGCCAACTTTTCCCCCCCAAACTTCCTATCAACAATCGGCCACCCCCCTAGCCACACATGCCGTCCACATTCAAGCACTAAAGGCCTTGGAATAGTTTCCAAAACATCTTCCTTAAGCCAAGCCTTATGTCCCCCCATCCTTCCATAACCTTAAGATTCCTTTCCCAAAGTACAAACTTTCCTAAACCAATATTCAACTTACCAAAAATTGAAAGTCCAACCTATCATAATTAGAATTTGACCGTCCATTAATGCTAGGATACAAAAATAAAGTCTTCAAAATGCTAATCATGCTACTCGAACCTCTAACCTCAAGCAACTCTTCCTGCATCCTAACCATCTTGCCACTAACTCCTCTTGTGTTTAATTTAACACTTAAATTAACTTAAGTGTCAAGTTCACTTAATCCACTTCATTAAATATACTATACTAAGAATTATTCTAGCTTCCTAAATAAAATCAAGCATTTACAAGACTATGCTAAAAGCACAAAATTCATACCCAAGCCAACACAAATAATAAGAAAATACTCTAACTTTTAGGATGTTACAATTCTACCCCCTTAAGAAAATTTTGTCCTCGAAATTACCTGATCAAAAGAGTTGAGGAAACTGCTGCCTCATCGCATCCTCCGGTTCCCACGTAGCTTCTTCCACGCCATGATTCCGTCATAAAACCTTCACTAAAGGAACTGACTTCCTACGCAAAACTTTTACATCTCGATCTAGGACCTGCACAGGTTCTTCTTCTATCGTCAAATCTGGACTCACCTCTATTTCCTCTACTGCCACAATATGCGATGGATCAGAACAATAGCATCTAAGCATGGAGACATGAAACACATCGTGAATCTGACTCAGTTCTGCTGGTAACTCGAGTTGATAAGCTACTGGTCCCACTCGTCTCAATACCTTAAACGGCCTAATAAACCTTGGACTTAACTTGCCTTTTCTCTCAAATCTTAACACTTTCTTCTATGGCGAGACCTTCAGAAAAACCTTATCACCCATAGCAAACTCATAATCCCTCCGCTTGAGATCGGCATAAGACTTCTGCCTATCCGAAGCTTCCTTCAGACGAGCCTGAATCAACTTAACCTTATCCTAGTTTCAGCAACCAACTCTGGTCCAAACATCTGACACTCACCCAACTCTGTCCAACATGTAGGTGTGCGACACCTCCTACCATACAACGCCTCATATGGTGCCATCTTAATGCTTGCCTGATAACTATTGTTGTATGCGAACTCAGCTAATGGCAAAAACTCTTCCCAGCTGCCTCTAAGTCCACACAAATGGAACTCCTTTCCTCAATAACTTGGTCATAGGTCTTTGCGATCAAAGAAAATCCTCTACAAATCTTGGTAATACCCATGGACCTAGAAAACTCCAAATCTCACCATCGACTTAGGCGGCTTCAATCCAACATCGCCTCAATCTTCCGAGGATCCACTCTAATCCCTCGACCGATACAACGTGACCCAAGAAAGTCACCTCCTAAGCCGAACTCGACTTACTAAATTTAGCAAAAGCTACTTTTCCTCGAATCGCAACACTACTCGCAAATCGCATCATGCTCCTCCTCCGTCTTAGAGTATACCAAAATATCGTCTATAAATACTACAACAAACTGATCTAAAAGCTACTGGGATACCCGATTCATCACGTCTATGAATGCTGCCGGCGCGTTAGTCAACCTAAATGGCATTACCAGAAACTCGTAGTGCCCATACCGAGTGCGAAATGCCATCTTATGGATATCGACCTCTTTCACCTTTAATGATGATATCCGGACCTTAAATCAATCTTGAGAAAACCGCGCCCTTTAAGTCGATCAAACAAGTCATCTATCCTCGACAAAGGATACTTGTTTTTGATCGTCAGCTTATTCAGCTGGCGGTAGTCTATACACATCCGCATCGTACCATCCTTCTTCTTGACAAAAAGTACCGGCGCTCTCCAAGGTGAAATACTTGGTCGAATGAAACCTCGATCCAACAACTCTTGAATCTGAGCCTTTAATTCCACCAATTCTTTCGGTGCCATCCTATACAGAGCTATAGACACTGGCGCCATTTCGGGCAATAGATCTATACCAAATTCGACTTCACGATCCGGAGGCAGTCCCGGAAGTTCTTCTGGAAATACATCAGCATATTCCTTTATAGTTCAAACATTCCCCACAGTAGATTCCTTAGCCTCCAACGCACACACATAGACCACAAATGCCTCACAGCCCTTCCTGACCATCTTCACAGCTTTCAACGTAGATACCATGTTAGATAGATAATCTCTTCTATTACCTATCATGACCACCTCTTTACCCTCAGCTGTCTTCAAAACCATGCGCTTAGCAGCGCAATTCAAACTTGCCTGGTACTTAACCAACCAGTCCATCCCAAGAATCAGATCGAACTCCCCAAATGGCAGTTCCATCAGATCAGCCACAAACACTACCCCTTGGAGTTCTAGGGGTACATCCCTATACAGCTTATCTACTTCTACAGAGTGACCTAGAGGACTAATTATTGTCATCCTCCTAGAAGCAGTCTCAGAATTTAAGTTCATGGTCTCTACTATGCTACTAGCAACATACGAATGCGTCGAACCCACATCTATCAAAATAGCATATGGTACACCAAAGATTAAAAATGTACCGGTTATGATGTCTGGTGCGTCACCCTCCTCTCGTCGCCTCGCTACATACACCAAACCAGACTGTCTTGCCTCAGTGTTGCTTACACCTCTGCTCGATGCTCCGCGGTCTCGACCAGAACCATTACCTCCTCTACCATTTCCACGACCTCTCTGCGGTGACAGTCCCTCCTTTCTGAACTGAGCACGACCTTGACCCTCAGACTGATTCCTGGCTAGCTTACGTCGATAGTCCCTCACACAATGATCCAGTGAGCCACACTCGAAACATCCTTTTCCTTCGGTCCAACATTCGCCCCAATGAAATTTTCCACATCAGTTACACTGTGCTGGTCTCTGATTAGCAGTAATAGGCCTTCCAGATTGATTTGACCCACTCTGCCTAACCCTCTTCTGAGAATTACCGGCTGACCCAAATGATCTAAAACCACTCTTATGCTTATTCCTGTCGTAACTCTGCCTTACAGATTCCTTTATTCCCTCAGCAATCTTAGTCTTTTCAACTAGCGCAGCAAACTCTCGCTCCTGATGTGGAGCAATCAGCAGTCTCAGCTCGTCCCTCAATCCATCCTCGAACCGAACACATCACTCGTGCTCCGAAGCCATGATACCTCCAGCATATCGGCTCAGTCTTAAAAATTCTGCTTCATATTCTGATACAGACTTACTCCCTTGGACCAAACTTAGAAATGCTTTACGTTGCGCATCAATGTAACTAGACCCAATATATTTCTTCTGATACGCTGCCTTGAAATAGTCCCAAGTAAGATCCTCCGCCGCAGTACTGTTCCTCACTGTGAGCCACCACTGATATGACTCATCTCGAAGAAGTGACACTATCCCTTTCAGCTTTTCCTCAGCATTCAGGTCCAAATCATCCATGACTCACTCCGTCGCCTCTAGCCAATATTCGGCCGTACTGGGAGCTACACTCGA
This sequence comes from Gossypium rotundifolium, assembly GCA_025506655.1. Taxonomy (NCBI): domain Eukaryota; kingdom Viridiplantae; phylum Streptophyta; class Magnoliopsida; order Malvales; family Malvaceae; genus Gossypium; species Gossypium rotundifolium. The sequence goes on along the minus strand of CP106729.1, from coordinate 7,155,325 downwards.
AACACCTCGAAATACCTCAGCTCCATTGGCTCGGAGTCGCTCAGGTACAGATTTCTGAGCTCCCGCGCCTCCTCCTACTCCAGCTACCCTCTCCAGAACTCGCAGCATCACCTGAGACACTGCGTCATCCCCCGTTTGATCCTGATGCTCAACTCTAATCGCTGGTGGTGGGGGTGGTGGTACCTCATTCTCGGATCCTTGACCCGACCTTACTGGCTCAGACATAGCCATCCTACCCCGACCGCGTCCACACATAACACGACCCCTACCTCGAGTACTCATATCTAAAGTCTCGACTTATCTGATTTAAAAGTTTTATGAATTAGTCATTATTCCACTATCTTTAAAACACAGTTTTATGAAAAGTTTTAATAAGAGGTTGTCTCGCGAGTACATCCAACCTATAGTTTTGAGTCTCTAGAGTAGTTCCTACTGCTATAAAGTCATACCATCATCATCATATCATAAGAATCAATAGTTTGAAGTACTTACCTAGGCGGATCGGTGCCGAAAACTCGGTGCCATGCCTTTCAAACCATAATTTTCAACAAAAAAAACATTTTAAGACCATACTTTAAATCATTTTGGGCCTTGGGCCCACAGTCGAGCTTTTGAACTTAGCTTTGATACCAATTTGTAACACCCCAACTCGGTCAATACGCCACGACCGAATCTGGTATGTCACTGAGGAAAACATTTTGAAAAGAATCGAATAACAATTAATTTGAGACTAAAAAGAAATGAAATTCGAGAGTAGAGGAGAGAATAAAAATAAGAGAGGGACGATTCGATTTAATCAACAATGGAAGAAAAGAAAAGAGAGTTTGGAGAAGAGAGAGGTTCGCCAAAAGAAAGAAAAGGAAATGTGATTTTGAGCAAATACCAAAAGAAAGAAAAGAGAGAGATGGGAGAAAGAGTGCACTAAAATGCAAAATGTGTTTCGGTTTCAAAGGAGAAATGAGAGAAAGAATTAGAATTTGGTTCAACACAAAATGAGAGCTAAAATCAAAAGCAAATTTGCACAAAATGCCTAGGTACATTCTGGCTAAAGAGGGAGTTTTGGAGAGAAAGAGAAACAAATGCCAAAAGGTGCACAAATGCTCAAGTTGGCTAACTTTTCCCCCAAACTTCCTATCAACAATCGCCACACCCCTAGCCACACATGCAGTCCACATTCAAGCACTAAAGGCCTTGAAATAGTTTCCAAAACATCTTCCTTAAGCCAAGCCTTATGTCCCCCATCCTTCCATAACCTTAAGATTCCTTTCCCAAAGTACAAACTTTCCTAAATCAATATTCAACTTACCAAAAAATTGAAAGTCCAACCTGTAACATCCTGAATAGGGCCTATGCATTTCAGTTTAATTGTATGAAATGACAAGTTTCAAGTACTATGAATAAATTTTGATACTTTTGGAAACCTAGAAATGCATGGAAATGGAAATGAAAATGAAAATGGAAATGGACATTTTGGAAACTTAGACATTTTGGAAACTTAGACATTTTGGGAAACACGAACATTTTGGAAAACTGAACATTTTGGAAACACGAACATTTTGGAAACCTAAACATTTTGGAAACACGAACATTTAGGAAACTTAAACATTTTGGAAACCTAAACATTTTGGAAACTTGAACATTTTGGAAACACGAGGATGTAAGAAAATGGCAAGATTCTGAGCCATGTGAAAATTTTAGGAAACTTAGAAATAAGGTAGGAATGACAAATTTTAAAGCCCAAAATAGGAGATAAGGGCGGGAGGGCCTTAAAAGAAAAAGTTGGTGAATTTTGTCATACAATCGAGCTTGGAAAAGTGGCACGAGGTGTCACTTAGGGTTTATGGGAATGGCATGAGTTCGAGTCACTTGGAAAGCAATTTTTGAAGGTTTAATTTTGCTTCCCAAGGCTAGGGGTGGACTGACACTTGGTAGCTAAAAGGAGAGAGTTTTATTTTCACTAAAACTTGTCAAGTTAAGTGATAAATAAAGGATTTATTCTTCTAAGATAAATGAGAAATTAAAAGATGGATTAAAGACTCTTAATTTAATTAAGTGATAATTAATAAGAGATTAAATTATCACTTGGGAGAGTAGTGGCCAAGTTTTGGACTCTTGGTCTAGCAGTTCAGTTAAAAGAGGAAAATAGAGACTTTTCTCCCATTCACTCTCTTTGCCGAAATTTTGCTCTCCCTTCTCCCTCTCATTGCCGAAATTTCCCCTAAGCAAGGACTCCATCTTTTCTTTTCCTTCCTTTTGCCATTGCCTAGTCAAAACTTTTCTCTTCCAATCTCGGTTAGATCTCCATAGCCGGATCTCAGTAACCCAAGACAAGGAAACAAGTGATTAAAGGTTTCAAGGTAAGTTAAGCCATTCAATTTTCTTTCTTTCTAGTTCTTGAAAGTAAAGGCCTAATTCCTATTCTCTTTGATCATGGCCGAATATACAAGGGATCTCGGGTTTCCACCATCGTTGAACATAAAGATCAAGGATCTAAGGTAAGAACAATTGATTCTTGTTCTTCTAAATCGTTTAAATCAAGGCTTAAGAAAATAACCTCTCTATTGTCTATGGCCGAATGTCAGAGGAGGAGTTTCGGGATTTCAGATTCGAGGAAAATTAAGGTAAGACACATTCGGCTAAAGGCCATCTACCACTTATTAAAGTTAGATCAAATCTAACCTATGATCTTTAGGATTTCGATAGATATTCAAGACAAAAGGAACTTTAGGGATTTGGAATCTCTAAGGTAAGCCTCAAAATATTGGCTAAGGGTGGTGTGAGTATCTAAATCCATTCCTTAATTTTTGAAAAGCGAAAAACTAACCATATTGAACTACAAGGTTGGCGAATATCAAGTAGAGGAAAACCAAACTTTCTGGATTTGTATAATCACCAAATCGGCAAAGGTGAGTTTTTCCTTACAAATCCTACTAGGATTTGGTTTTGTCTAAAAGGGTTTATTAATGTGTTTTAATTGGTGGGCGAATATAGGGATTAATAGATCTAAAAATTAGATCGGGATTCTCGAGATATCAAGGAACCTATTGCGAAAAGGTGTGTACCCTTACTATCCTTCGATATTATATGGCTAAATATTTTAATATATGATATGAATAATAATGTGAATGTGGCTATGTACCACAAATGTGGCAAAAAGTACCTGTGCACGTTTCCTACTTCGATAGGATTGTGAAAATGTTATTTAATAACATGCGAATATATGTATATAAACATGAAATTAATTAAGTTATGCTATGTATATGTTTTGGGACATTTAGGTTTTATGTGAAAGGGGAGAACAGTGTTGACTTGGTCTCACTAACGAAAAATGTTGACTACGGTCACATTATGAAATTTTGGTAACCTCGGTTAACAAAGTGTCAATTGACACAACGTTTAAATTTGATTATAGTGTCTAATGACACAACGTGGAGAGTAGCGGATGGAGGGTTGACTTAGTAGTCCCCACGGTGTGAATGGCGGTACTGGTGGAGAGTAGCGGATGGACCATTAGGTTTGGGTTTGGGTTGCATCATAATTTCATTATTATATGGACTTGATGATTTAAACGTGAATGCCCGAACTATTGATTGATAGTATTGTGTGCACATTGAGTCATTGACTCACCCCATTGTGGGAATTATTTTTCAGGTGATGAGCGCGTTGAATGACCCAGGTAGACCATGAGGAGGCCATGCATCACTTGAAGAATTTATTGAACTTGGACTTTATTTAATTTTGATACCTTTTAATTTTATTTTGGGTTTATTTGATGTAATAAGGCCATAAGGCCCGATGGATTATTCTTTGTTTTTACATTACTTTTTAATATTTTGCTAAGAACTATTTTGGACATGTTACATCAAATTGGATTTACAAGATTAAATAAATGGGTTTTCAATCTAAGCCCAACTCAAATCAATAGTTTTTCTAAAATTTACAAATTTTCTCTAAGTATCGAATGTGTTTGAAACGGGTTTACTTTAGGAACATACCAGATCCGGTCCATTCTCGTGGGTCGGTGTGGGGTGTTTCGATTTGGTATCGAGCCCGATTTCAAACTCTCGGCTACTATGGGCTAAGGCCCAAAACGTTTTCAAAGCGAGCCAAATGATTTTCTTTGAAAAAGAAGCGTGTTTTGGCATGGCCCTAAGTCTCCAACCCATGATCCACCGGTAAGTATCCCTAACTATATGTGTGATTCATGATTTATATAAGGGTAGAAAAGGCATGGAGCGTAGAATAGAATGATAGGAACTTTAACCCTAGGATTAGTCTACTCAAACACGGATACATAAGACTTAATGCACTAAACCAACCTATGGCTAAGTCCTTGAGCTAGTGATGTGGTAACCCTTGTGCGCATGTCTAGGATTGGATCCGGAAGAGCTTGGTATTTAAGCGATCCTAGTGACTCACCTCCTCTTGCAGAATCCTACAGTGCGTAGCTTTGGCTCACCATGACTCGGAGGCTCGTGGTGTGGCAACCCTCATGCATGTCTAGGAATGGTTTGGTGGGAGCTTGGTATTTAAGCGATCGTGACTCACCTCCTCTCCACACGAATCACGCCTGCAGTGCGTAGCTTTGGTTCACCACGACCAAGAGGGCTCGGTCATAGGCTAAACATAATGACTAAAACCCGAAAGGAACTAGCCATGTTTTAAAAAAAAAGGGAATAGAGCGAAACAACAAACCCTAGTTTTTAAACCTTTAAAACTTTTCTTCTAAATCTAAGAAAATTATTTTACAACATTTTCGAAAAAAAAAAACTCTTGATTCTGAAAATTACAAAAAATGCCCTTAGCAAAAAATTACCAAAAGCATACGGTTTGTAAAATGATTCAACTACTCAACAACATTATCAAAATTTCATGATTTCATAAACCTTCAAAACCCTAATTTGTAAAATACCGAAATATCGTGATTTTGGAAAAAAAAATTTACAAATTGCCCCTAACTTACAAAATTACCAAAATAGCCCTAATTTTCAAATTTTTGCAACATCCCCCTCTTTGAAGGAACAACTTTCGAAAAGAACCCTCAAAGTTTTACAACTTTTGAAATACCCCAAATTTATTAAAATTTTCAAATTTACCCTGATTTGTAAAAAATTACCAAAATACCCCTGAGGTCGAAAATTATCGAAATTCCCCAAATTTTGAAATTTTTCCAAAATTACCAAGACTTCGAAATCTTCAAAATACTTTTTGACAAAAACACCAAGAAACATTTTTTCCTTCTGAAAAATTACGAAAATACCCTGTAGGACAAAACTACGAAAATACCCCCGGGTAGTGGAAAACAACAACAAACAACAAAAACTACAACGTTTCTCTGAATGAACAGAAGTTCATATTTGTTTGATGGATGGATGAATGAATGGAAAAGACTGTGTGTTTGTATGATACGAAAGAACCACTATAAAATCCCTTTTCATAAAACTCCTTCGTTGATAAATAAGTGGAACCAATAGCTAATCCATAAAATTTCTTAATCGACATCTGACGCTAGAAAATGAGCTCTAGAGGACGTGGTCATCGTGGTCGAGGAAGAGGAAGGATTACCGTGTCGAACCCGTTAGGTCGGGTCAAGGTCCAAACAATGAGATGCCACCGCCACCACCGCCCCAGTGATTAATGTTGAGCAGCGAGCTCGGGACGGGAAGAGGTCGTGTCGCAGTCGTTCTGAAGTTTTGGAATTGGTGGCGGTGCAGGGAGGAAATGGAGGAAATCGAAAGTCGGTTACTGAACGGCTCGAGCTAATGGAGCGAAATGTTTCGAGGAGTATCAATGTGGCACCCAAGACGGTGAATCTTGGTGGAAGCAACGGAGCGTATAATGGATGAGCTTGATTTGACTCGGAGGAGAAGCTGAAAGGATGGTGGCGTTGCTCGTGATGAAGCGTATCAATGGTGGTTGACTGCTCGTGATGGCATTTGTAGTGAAAATCGACACGGGAATTTGTTAAAGAGGCCTTCGGAAGAAGTATGTGGGAACCGGTATCTGAGATAAGCGGAGGAAGGCTTTTCTAGGATTGGTGCAAGGGAGTAAGTCCGTCGCAGAATATGAGGCGAAATTTCGAGGTTGAGCCGCTATGCTCGAGGGTAGTGGCAATCGAGCATGAACGCCATGTCCGCTTTTGAGGACGGCCGAGAGATGATTTAAGATTATTAATAGCACCGCATCGAGGCGGAATTCTCTGTTTTGGTAGAAAAGGCCAAGGTGGCCGAGGGGATTAAAGATGCTACTAAGCAGACCGTAGATAAGAATAAGGTCAAAAGAGGGTTTGGGTCGTCAGGAAAAGGTTACAAGAGGCCTCGGGTTGATGGACCCCGAAATCAACAAGCTAGTACAGGCGGGCAGATTCGATCTTGTGAGTATTGTGGAAAGAGGCATCCAGGGGAGTGTTGGAAAAAGTTAGGAGCATGTCTTAGGTGTGGGTCCAAGGACCATATGTTTAAAGACTGTCCCAAACAATCAGACGAGAGTCGGTAGGTAGTTCGAATACTAGCTGACCGGTAGAGGCGACAAAGAACCTCAACGGGTCGTGGTTCGAGTAACCGTGGTAGTGGTATTGCAAAGGCCGTGGCACAGGATCGAGGTACTAATGCTAATCTTGATGCAAGACAACCGGGTTTGGTTTATGCGGTTCGTAGAAGGGAAGATGGAGACGCCGCCAGACGTAATAACCCAGACGTTCTTTATTTTGACAAACCCTACTTTGCTTTGATTGATGTGGGCTCGACCCATTCCTATGTTGCAAGTAGTGTAGTGAAAACACTAGGCCTAGACTCTGAACTCTCTGATAGGCAGATGACTGTAGTAAGCCCATTAGGCCAAACTATAGTGGTAGACAAGATCTTTTGGAATGTACCCCTAGAGATTCGAGGAGTGAACTTTCGAGCGGACTTAATGGAGTTACCTTTGGAGAGTTTGAGCTTATACTCGGAATGGATTGGTTAGTAGAACAACGAGCCGTGTTGGATTGTGCGGCTAAACGTATGGAACTAAGAACCCCGGAAGATGAAGTGGTAATAATGATCGGAGAAAGGAGAAACTATTTATCGAATGTAGTCTAAGACCTTGAAGGTGAGAAGATGGTTAAGAAGGGTTGCAAAGCGTTCTTAGCTTTTGTAAGTGCGATAGGTGGGAAGGAGGAAGGTGTTAATGGAGTTAGGGACGGTAAGGGACTTTGTAGATGTGTTTCGGAAGAGTTCAGGAATACCCCAGACGGGGAGGTCGAATTTGGGATTGAATTGCTCTAGGGGACAGCTCGTGTCAATCGCTCCATACCGAATGGCACCAAAGGAGTTAGTGGAGCTCAAGGCTCAGACACAAGAAGCTGTTGGACCGTGGGTTCATCCCACCCAGTGTGTCTCCGTGGGAGCACCGGTCTTATTTGTGAAGAAGAAGGACGGAACTATGCGTATGTGCATAGACTACCGTCGATTAAATAAGTGACCATTAAGAACAAGTATCCTTGCCAAGGATCGAGGACTTGTTCGATCGGTGACCAAGGGAGCATGATGTTTTTGAAGATCGATTACTGGTCGGGATACCATCAGTTAAAGGTGAAGGAGGCTGATATCCATAAGACCGCTTTTAGGACAAGATATGGTCACTTCGAGTTTGTGGTGATGCCGTTTGGGTTGACGAATGCCCCAGCCGTGTTCATGGACATGATGAATCAGATTTTCCAACCCTACTTGGATAGATTCGTTGTCGTGTTCATCGATGATATTTTGGTGTATTCGAAGTCGGAGGAGGAGCATGATGAGCATCTCCGAGTCGTGTTGGAAGTGTTAAGGGAGAAGAAGCTTTATGCCAAATTCAGCAAGTGCGAATTTTGGCTTAAGGAGGTGGCATTCTTAGGACATGTGGTATCCGCAGAAGGAATAAGAGTGGATCCTAGGAAGATCGAAGCAGTATTGGATTGGAAACCACCTAGGTCCGTGGTTGAAATCCATGATTTCTTAGGCTTGGCAAAGCTATTACTGAAGGTTAGTGGAAGGATCCTCGTCAATAGCAGCGCCTTTAACCAAGTTACTAAGGAAGGAAGTACCCTTGAATGGACTACTAAGCGAAGAGAGCTTTGAACGACTTAAGAAGGTCTTGTGAGAGGCTCCAGTGTTAATTCATAGGAGGCGGGAAAGGAATTTGTAGTGTCTTGTGATGCTTCGTGATACGGGGTTAGGGCGTGTGTTAATGCAAGATGGCAAAGTGGTTGCTTATGCGTCTCGGCGGCTAAGGCCTCATGAGCTTAACTACCCAACTCATGATTTAGAACTAGCGGTGGTCTTCGCCTTAAGGTTTGGAGGCACTACCTTTATGGAGAAAGGTCGATTATCTACAGACCACAAGAGCCTTAAGTATTTATTAACTCGAAGGAGTTGAACTTGAGGCAACGAAGGTGGGTGGAATTGTTGAAGGACTACATTTGTTCAATAGAGTATCATCCGGCAAGGCAAACGTAGTAGCCGATGCCCTAAGTCGGAAGGTTGTATCGGATCTACGGGCTTTGTTCGCTCATATAAGTCTGTATGATGATGGAAGCCTGTTGGCAGAGTTGCAAGTCAGGCCCACATGGCTAAAGGAAGTAAAGGAGGGACAATTGGCTGATAATGACTTAAGTATTAAGTTGCGCAAAACAAGCAAGGGGATTAGAGGATTATGATGTCAACAATGAAGGAGTATTGTGCTACAAGGGTAAAGTCTGTATGCCGAAGAATAAGGAGTTGAGACAAAGGATTCTTCGGGAAGCGCATGGTGGCCCTTGTGCTATGCATCCCGGAGGCATCAAGCTGTATAGAGATCTAAGGGAACAATTTTGGTGGTCTGATCTGAAGCGAGAAGTGACTGAATTTGTGGGGAAATGTTTGACATGTCAGCAAGTTAAGGCTGAACACCAAGTCCCATCAGGATTGCTTCAACCAATCGAAATTCCCCAATGGAAGTGGGAAAGAATTACCATGGACTTCGTTAGTGGGCTTCCCCTTACGCCTACTAAGAAGGACTCGGTATGGGTGATTGTGGACCGTTTGACCAAGTCCGCACACTTTATCCCAGTCAGAATGGATTATTCTCTTCAGAAGTTGGCCAAGTTGTATGTGGCGGAAATTGTGAGATTACATGGAGTATCAAGTCGATCATCTCGATAGAGACCCAAGGTTTACGTCTCGATTTTGAAAGCACTTCATCAAGCTTTAGGCACTAAGCTAGACTTCACTCGACTTTTCATCCACAATCGACAGGCGGTCTGAACAGGTTATACAAGTGTTGGAGGATATGTTGAGAGGCTGTGTAATGGAATTTCGAGGAAGTTGGGAAGATTACTTGCCTTTAGCTGAATTTGCCTACAACAATAGCTATCAAGCCAGCATTCGGATGGCACCATACGAGGCATTGTATGGAAGGAAGTGTAGAACACCTACTTGTTGGACCGAGTTAGGAGAACGCAGAGTTTTGGGTCCGAGTTGGTGGCGTAAACCAAGAGAAGGTTGAGTTAATTAAGACGCGGTTGAAGGAAGCCTCGATAGGCAAAAGTCGTCTGAGACCTTAGGCGAAAGGAAATAGAGTTTGAAGTGGGAGATCAAGTGTTCTTGAAAGTCTCACCTTGGAAGAAGGTTATGAGGTTTGGTAGAAAAGGAAGCTAAGCCCAAGATTTATAGGGCCTTATCAAGTACTAAAGCGAGTTGGGCCAGTGGCATACCAACTAGAGTTGCCACCAGAATTGGAACAGATGCACGACGTATTCCATGTGTCCATGCTACGTCGCTATCGATCGGATCCATCTCATGTGGTACCGGTTGAAGAAGTGGAACTAAGGCCAGACTTATCCTATGAGGAAGAACCAATTCGAATTTTGGAATGTGATGTGAAAGTACTACGAAGGAAGACAGTTCCTCTAGTCAAAGTGCTATGGCGCAATCATGGAACAGAAGAAGCTTCGTGGGAGCCAGAAGAGGCGATGAGACAGCAATACCCTCAACTATTTTAGTTAGGAAATTTCGAGGACGAAATTTTGTTTAAGGGGGGTAGAACTGTAACATCCGAATAGGGCCTATGCATTTCAGTTTAATTGTATGAAATGACAAGTTTCAAGTACTATGAATAAATTTTGATACTTTTGAAACCTAGAAATGCATGGAAATGGAAATGAAAATGAATATGGAAATGGACATTTTGGAAACTTAGACATTTTGGAAACTTAGACATTTTGGGAAACCTGAACATGTTGGAAACCCGAACATTTGGAAACACGAACATTTTGGAAACCTAAACATTTTGGAAACACTGAACATTTAGGAAACTTAAACATTTGGAAACCTAAACATTTTGGAAACTTGAACATTTTGGAAACCCGAGGATGTAAGAAAAATGGCAAGTTCTGAGCCATGTGAAAATTTTAGGAAACTTAGAAATAAGGTAGGAATGACAAATTTTAAAGCCCAAAATAGGAGATAAGGGCGGAGGGCCTTAAAAGAAAAAGTTGGTGAATTTTGTCATACAATCGAGCTTGGAAAAGTGGCCCGAGGTGTCACTTAGGGTTTATGGGAATGGCATGAGTTCGAGTCACTTGGAAAGCAATTTTGAAGGTTTAATTTTGCTTCCCAAGGCTAGGGGTGGACTGGCACTTGGTAGCTAAAAGGAGAGAGTTTTATTTTCACTAAAACTTGTCAAGTTAAGTGATAAATAAAGGATTTATTCTTCTAAGATAAATGAGAAATTAAAAGATGGATTAAAGACTCTTAATTTAATTAAGTGATAATTAATAAGAGATTAAATTATCACTTGGGAGAGTAATGGCCAAGTTTTGGACTCTTGGTCTAGCGATTCGATTAAAAGAGGAAAATAGAGACTTTTCTCCCATTCACTCTCTTTGCCTAAATTTTGCTCTCCTTCTCCCTCTCATTGCCGAAATTTCCCTAAGCAAGGACTCCATCTTTTCTTTTCCTTCCTTTTGCCATTGCCTAGTCAAAACTTTTCTCTTCCAATCTGGTTAGATCTCCATAGCGGGATCTCAAGAACCCAAGACAAGGAAACAAGTGATTAAAGGTTTCAAGGTAAGTTAAGCCATTCAATTTTCTTTCTTTCTAGTTCTTAGAAAGTAAAGGCCTAATTCCTATTCTCTTTGATCATGGCGAATATACAAGGGATCTCGGGTTTCCACCATCGTTGAACATAAAGATCAAGGATCTAAGGTAAGAACAATTGATTCTTGTTCTTCTAAATCGTTTAAATCAAGGCTTAAGAAAATAACCTCTCTATTGTCTATGGTCGAATGTCGAGGAGGAGTTTGGGATTTGATTCGAGGAAAATTAAGGTAAGACACATTCGCTAAAGGCCATCTACCACTTATTAAAGTTAGATCAAATCTAACCTATGATCTTTAGGGATTTGACGGATATTCAAGACAAAAAGGAACTTTCGGATTTGGAATCTCTAAGGTAAGCCTCTAAAATATTGGCTAAGGGTGGTGTGAGTATCTAAATCCATTCCTTAATTTTTGAAAAGCGAAAAACTAACCATATTGAACTACAAGGTTGGTCGAATATCAAGTAGAGGAAAAACCAAACTTTCGGATTTGTATAATCACCAAATCGGCAAAGGTGAGTTTTTCCTTACAAATCCTACTAGGATTTGGTTTTGTCTAAAAAGGGTTTATTAATGTGTTTTAATTGGTAGGTAGAATATAGGGATTAATAGATCTAAAAATTAGATCTGGATTCTCGAGATATCAAGGAACCTATTAAGCGAAAAGGTGTGTACCCTTACTATCCTTCGATATTATATGGCTAAATATTTTAATATATGATATGAATAATAATGTGAATGTGGCTATGTACCACAAATGTGGCAAAAAGTACCCAGGTACGTTTCCTACTTCTGATAGGATTGTGAAAAATGTTATTTAATAACATGCGAATATATGTATATAAACATGAAATTAATTAAGTTATGCTATGTATATGTTTTGGGACATTTAGGTTTTATGTGAAAGGGGGAGAACAGGTGTTGACTTCGGTCTCACCAACGAAAAATGTTGACTACGGTCACATTGCGAAATTTTGGTAACCTCGGTTACAACAGTGTCAATTGACACAACGTTTAAATTTGATTATAGTGTCTAATGACACAACGTGGAGAGTAGCGGATGGAGGGTTGACTTAGTAGTCCCCACGGTGTGAATGGCAGGTACGGGTGGAGAGTAGCGGATGGACCATTAGGTTTGGGTTTGGGTTGCATCATAATTTCATTATTATATGGACTTGATGATTTAAACGTGAATGCCTGAACTATTGATTGATAGTATTGTGTGCACATTGAGTCATTGACTCACCCCATTGTGGGAATTATTTTTCGGTGATGAGCGTTGATTGGATGGTAGGTAGACCATGAGGAGGCCATGCATCACTTGAAGAATTTATTCAGAACTTGGACTTTATTTAATTTTGATACCTTTTTAATTTTATTTTGGGTTTATTTGATGTAATAAGGCCATAAGGCCCAGTGGATTATTCTTTGTTTTTACATTACTTTTTAATATTTTGCTAAGAACTATTTTGGACATGTTACATCAAATTGGATTTACAAGATTAAATAAATGGGTTTTCAATCTAAGCCCAACTCAAATCAATAGTTTTTCTAAAATTTACAAATTTTCTCTAAGTATCGAATGTGTTTGAAACGGGTTTACTTTAGGAACATACCAGATCCGGTCCATTCTCGTGGGCCGGGTGTGGGGTGTTTCACAACCTATCATAATTAGAATTTGACCGTCCATTAATGCTAGGATACAAAAATAAAGTCTTCAAAAAGCTAACCATGCTACTCGAACCTCTAGCCTCAAGCAACTCTTCCAGCATCCTAACCATCTTGCCACTAACTCCTCTTGTGTTTAATTTAACATTTAAATTAACTTAAGTGTCAAGTTCACTTAATCCACTTCATTAAATATACTATACTAAGAATTATTCTAGCTTCCTAAATAAAATCAAGCCTTTACAAGACTATGCTAAACACACAAAATTCATACCCAAGCCAACACAAGATAATAAGAAAATACTCTACTTTTAGGATGTTACAAATTTGGCATGTTAATGTGTGATATGTATGATATGGGGCATATGGGTTATATGAAAAGGGGAAGTGAATGTGGTGACCTAAGACCACGATATTTGAATGTGGTGACCTAAGACCACGATAACTGAATGTGGTGACCTAAGACCACGATATCTGAATGTGGTGACCTAAGACCACGATATCTGAATGTGGTGACCTAAGACCACGAATTTTATAAGGGCGATGAGCACGTTGACTGCAGCTACTGTCTTCGATGGTGTGTAGCGGATGGAGGGTTGACTTAGTAGTCCCCACGGTGTGTGAGGATGGTGCGGGTGATGTGTAGCGGATGGCATATAGGTTTGGGTTTGGGTTGCATCATTATTTCCTATCATTATATGAATATGCATGTAATATGTGAACATATGCCTAAATTGTTAAATTTTAGTGTTGGTTACACATTGAGTCTGCTTGACTCACCCTTGTGGGATTACTTTTCGGTGACGATCAGTGATGGGCCGGGTCGGCAGGAGCTTAGTGGAGGCCTTGTGAAGTTCAAATTTTTCTTTGTTTTGGACTCTTATTATTTTGAGTACTTTGAATTTATTTTTGGGAATTATTTGATGTAATAAGGCCATAGTTGAATTATTTTATTTTACTTCTACTTATCCTGCTACAAAATATTATTTAAAAAAAAAGACTAAGTGAATTTATCATGAACTAAACCCTAAATGTTTTGTCACCTAAAGTAAAGGGTTTTAATAATGAAATAAACTTGTTTTCAACTCAAGCCCAACCCAAAACAATCTTTCTTTCAAAACACACAAGTTTTTCCTAAGTAACAAAAGAATTTGAAACGGTTTACACCGGGGAACATACCAGATCCGGTCAAGGCTCGTGGGCCGAGTTTGGGGTGTTTCAACTTGGTATCAGAGCCCAGTTTTAAACTCTTGGCCTTCGATTTAAGGCCCAAAACATTTTCAAAGTAAGCCCAAAAAGAATTTTTATGAATTAAGTAGGATTTTCTGGCATGGCCCACTAAGTCTCCGACCCAAAGTCCACCAGGTAAGTACTTCTGACTTCTGAAGCGATTTAATATGTGAAATGTATGGGCTTTTATGGCAACGTAGATTAGTGAACTAGGATCTGTTGAACCCTAGGACTAGTCTACTCAAAAACACAAGTACATAAGACTAAAGGACCATTAGACAAACATGTGATTAAGTCGCCGAGCTAGGGTGTGGTAACTATTGTGCGCATGTCTAGGAGTGGATTCAGTAAGAGCTTGGTATTTAAGTAGTCCTAGCGATTCACCTCCTCTTTACTCGAATCCTACCTGGTGCGTAGTAACCGTTCACCCTAACCAAGAGGACTTAGTCACAGGCTAAACCCAATAACTAAAACCCGAAAGGGACTAGCCATATTTTTATGGAAACCCTAGTTTTAAAAGTCAACCAACTACCCTTTTGAAATTATGAAAATTACTATTTTGGAAAAACTTTCTAAGAATTTTTATTTACAAAATTACCTAAATACCCTTAGTGGTAAAATTACTAAAATGCCATTGATTCTCCAAAATTACCATACTACCCTCGATTTCAAATAACAACCTCTGATCTTGTAAAAATATCCAAAAACTTTATAAAATATCAAAGACACCCTGATTTGGAAATTTTACAAAATTACCCCTGATTTGCAAAATTAGCAAGTTACCCCTAACCTGTACAAATGACCAAAATACCCTCAGAAGGGAAAATAACCGAAGTACCTTCAAATTAGAAACCTTTAAAAATGCCCTTGTTTTGAAAGTCACCAGGAACCATATTTTTGCAAAAAATTACTGAAATGACCCTAGCTTGTAAAATTACAAAAAAATACCCCTAGTGTATAAATTACCATTTTACCCTTGAAATTTTTCCAGCAAGTATTTTAATTTTGTAAAACATCAACAATCTCTATTTTGCAACATTTCCAAAATACCCTAATTTGAAAAATTACCAATATACCCCTATAGGATAAAATTACGAAAATGCCCCTGGGTAGTGGAAAACAACAAACAACGATAATTACAACATTTCTCTGTAATGAACGCAAGTTCATGTGTGTGGCTAAATGAATGATGTGAGACTATATGTGTATGAATCGAAAGAACAACTTCTTAAAACTATTAGACATAAAATTGTTCGTGGATAATCAAGCAGAACAAAACTAATTCATAAAATTCTTTAATCGATAAGCATAGCGGAAGTATGAATTCAAGAAGACGTGGCCGTAACGTGCGTGGGCCGTGGAAGAGGCCGAATGACCGTGTCGAACCCGTTAGATCGGTCAAGGATCCGAAAATGAAATGCCACCACCACCCAAATTACCGATGTGAATTTTTGTAGGAAATGTGTTAGTTTTAAGATCGAGTCTTGTGACGAAGAGTATAGTGTGGTGAGTTAGGATGTACGATTTTTTGTTAGTAAGTAATTTCGAGGGCGAAATTATTTTAAGGGGGTAGAACTATAACACCCTGAAAATGGGCCTATGCATTTTTGATTTAATTATACTGAAATGGCATGTCTTATGTGTTATGAATGTATGGTGAACATTTTGGAAACTTGGAAATGTTAAGTTTAAAGAGGAAAGTGAACATTTTGGAAACTTGGAAATGTTAAGTTTAAAAGAGGAAAGTGAACATTTTTGGAAACTTGGAAATGTAAGGAAATGTTTTAGAAATGTTAAGTTTAAAAGAGGAAACTAAGGCAATGTGGTCTTAAGAAAATTAATAGAAGAAATTTGACACAAGAGCGGGCTTGGAGAAGTGGCTAGGAGGCACCACTTAAAGCCCAGTAAGTGATGCCACAATCAAGGGGGAAGGAGCCTAGGTTCGAGTCACGTGGGAAGCAAATAAAAGAGTTTTATTTTGCTGCAAGGAGCAAGGGAGTTGGACGGCACCAAGGCACTTGGGGAAGAGTTTAATTCTCTTTAAAATTCGGCTAAATAGATAGATAATGATGGACTATTATTATTATTATTTTATTAAGAGATAAGAGATAAATATTGGATTAAGTTTTATTAAATTGAATGGGTGATAATTAAAGTGATAAAGTTATCAAAATAGGAGTGATGGCCAAGTAAAGGATTTTAAGTTAGTAATTTCGGCTACTAAAGGAAAAGAGAGCCATTCATCATATCTTCTTTCAACTTTTCTCTCTGCCGAATTTCCTAGAGCATTTCTTCTTCTTCTTTTTGTTAGCCAAAGCGAAAACTAAAGTAAGCCTAGTCAATTCTTCATAGCTTTTGTGATCTCCATTAAACCGAATCCATAAACTCCTCAAGATACCATCATTAGCCGATTTCTTTATACCAATCAAAAGTGAAATCAAGATCCTTCTAGCCTACATAGCCAAATATTGCTAAAGGTTCAAGCAAGGATTGCCGATCTCTAAAGTAAGGGTAAGATCTCATTCAATTTCATCCTTTTCTTTTAAGATTTGCGAAATCTAGGACTAACCCCATTAATATCTTGTTGTCGAAACTTTGAAGAGATATTTGGGATTTACTAAGTGTCGACTACAAGGAAGGAGAAATTCTTTTCCGAAGGTACACCATAGCAGCGTGTTCCTAGTTATTCGGTGAGTTTGAGATTTAAAATCCACAGGTAAGTATCTATAGCATTCTGCCAAGGCCATGTTGAGTAAATAGATGTGTTTCATTAATATTTAAAAGTCAAACTAATCTATTCAAGTAATCTAGTGATTGCCGATTTCAAGAAAGAAGGATACAAAGTTTCCAGCATTTGATTAGTCAATAGGAAGCAAGGTAAGGATTTAAGTGTACTAATCCTACTGGGATTTGGTTTTATGGCCGAATGGCTCTTTACTAAGTATTAAATGATTGATTAAATGTAGAGATTTAAGATCTAAGGCATTAGATCAAGCTTTTCGGGATTTGGATTGAAAACCTTAAGCGAATCAGGTGTGTACCCCACACTATCTTTTAATAAGATTTATGGTTAAAATTTAATATGAGCATGTTTATAAGAATGTGAATATGGCTAAAGTACCATGCTATGGTACAAAGTACTCAGGTACGTTTCCTACTCCTACTAGGATTATGTTAAATATCTGTTATGACACACATATGACATTATAAGAATGTGAAATAAGAATTTGGCATGTTAATGCATGATATGTATGATATGGGGCATATGGGTTATATGAAAAGGGGAAGTGAATGTGATGACCTAAGACCACAATATCTCGAATGTGGTGACCTAAGACCACGATAATCGAATGTGGTGACCTAAGACCACGATACGATGTGGTGACCTAAGACCACGATATCTCGAATGTGGTGACCTAAGACCACGATATCTCGAATGTGGTGACCTAAGACCACGAATTTTATAAGGTCGATGAGCACGCCGATTGCAATGAACGCCTTCGATGGTGTGTAGCGATGGAGGTTGACTTAGTAGTCCCCACGGTGTGCGAGGATGGTACGGTGATGTGTAGCGGATGGCATATAGGTTTGGGTTTGGGTTGCATCATTATTTCCTATCATTATATGAATATGCATGTAATATGTGAACATATGCCTAAATTGTTAAATTTTAGTGTTGGTTACACATTGAGTCTGCTTGACTCACCCCTTGTGGGATTACTTTTCGGTGACGATCGATGATGGGTAGGGTCGGCGGGAGCTTAGTGGAGGCCTTGTGAAGTTCAAATTTTTCTTCGTTTTGGACTCTTATTATTTTGAGTACTTTGAAATTATTTTTGGAATTATTTGATGTAATAAGGCAGTAGTTGAATTATTTTATTTTACTTCTACTTATCCTGCTACAAAATATTATTTAAAAAAAAAGACTAAGTGAATTTATCATGAACTAAACCCTAAATGTTTTGTCACCTAAAGTAAAGGATTTTAATAATGAAATAAACTTGTTTTCAACTCAAGCCCAACCCAAAACAATCTTTCTTTCAAAACACACAAGTTTTTCCAAGTAACAAAAGAATTTGAAACGGTTTACACCGGGGAACATACCAGATCCGGTCAAGGCTCGTGGGCCGGGTTTAGGGTGTTTCAAGGTTTTTTGGTTTCTCATTCATTGTTAGGCTGGATAATGATACTATTCTAAAAATCAATTTACTATTTAAGTGTTGGTGAATGATGTTTGAACCAGACAATATTGGTGGTCGGATTGGGAGCTAGCTGTGGTTACTAGTCGAAGAATGGCTTTGATTCGGTTAGACCAAGAATCGGTATGGACCGATTAAATTGATGATTAAATTGGGGTTTTATTTTTTAATTTTAACGATTTTTAATCGAACCGATCGGATTGGTGAATTGGTGGCTAAACTAGTTCGGTTTAAAAAAACATTAGTGTTGGTTTGTTTAGTTATTCGATTTAGAAATTAAAAAAAAACTTAAAAATCAACCACACAATCACGTCCAAATTAAAATAGATATCACTAAGCATCTTCATAAAAATTGATGTCCGGGACAGAGTGCTTAGCTTTAAGCCTCTCATTTTGTATAAATATTGAGATTTATATTTAGCTTAGATCTTTCAATATGTCGATTTTGTCCAATATTATTATGGTCTATGAAAGTCATGATTGAGTCATGTTTTTAATGTTTATTTTATACTTATACTCGCTCAATAAAAAGAATTACCTTATCCAATAAGGTGAAAGTCTAACAAATTTCTATTTTAGTCTTTACAATATTAAATGTATCTATTTATTCATTGTGTTATTAAATAAATTTAAATTGAAATATAATTAAAATTTATTTTTAAAATAATATTTTATTTTATAGTTTTGTAAATGAAATTTTATTTTTTAATTGAATTGGAATTAAAAAAATATTTTTATATTACAAATGTTAATTTCGATACAATTTAAATTTATATAATTGATTTAAATAGTATAAAAATATGCTTTTTGCAAAACAATATCCTTTTGTAATTAGGTTTTTTTATCCAAATTTCAAATAAAATCTCTTCTTTTCTTTCCCTTACTTTTCCCAAGATTGATTCCCCCCACCCCAAAAATCCCACCTGAAATCTCTTCTTTTATTTTTTTCCCCCCAATTTCTTTTATAAACCAGAAACCCCGCCAATATCTCTCCTTTGGCTCTACCCTTTTATCAAAACAGAGCGCCACTTTTCACCCTTTCTTCTCTTAACTCAAAACTCCAAACCCCCCTTCGCAACAGCTCACTTTCTCCAGGTACCTCTTCCTTTTCCTTCTCTATCCCTAGATCTCGATTTCGCCTTTTCTTTTTTGATTCTCTATTTCGTTTTATTTGATGGCATTGAATCGCTGATTCGTTTCCAAGCTTCGGTTCTGTTTGTATATATATATAAACATGCATATATAAAGGTTTAGAGGGATTTGATTTAGGCTGAAATAGTGCAGTAAGTGAAGAATTGGAACAAAGAATTTGTTTTCACAGTTCAATTTCCTCAGGCTTCACTTCTGGGTTCCAATGTCATGAAGGGTTTGCACCTGCTTTAAACTTGTATGGTTCATTCTACCTCTTCAAATAAACAATAATTTCTCATTAATTTTTTTTTATTTTTTTGGTAATTTGACATATCGTTTTTGTTTATTGATTTTCTTTCTTTAAAATCTGTTAATGGTAACTCTTGCCGTCTTAGTCATCTCTTATTTAAAACCTTTTTTTTTACTTTTTTTTAATGACTAATCAATCTTTTCTTTGTATATTCTTTGTCTTGGTTGCTTTCAGGAGTGACAATTTCTGTGTAATTAATATTTTATTCTATTTGTTGTCTATTTGTCAGTGTAGGTTAAAAGGGGGAAAAAAAAATCAAAACGTGTTATTGATTCTTTTTCATTTTATCATGATCGAAAAAGACCCAAGCCACTTCATGAGATTTTCTTCTATTCCTTAGTGTTAACCTATATTACTTGGTGTTGAGTGTGAGTATCAGATATGGTTAGATTTTCTAAATTTTTTCCTGTATTTGGAGGATCTTTGGAGTCATAAACTCATATGTATGACAGTATGTGTGTGTCAAACAAGTGTGCTTCAAGAAAAATGTAAAGTCCAAGCAATATAGCTGTTAAGAACATCTTGCTGTCCTTGTCAGCAGTGATTTTTTTTTGTTTTTTATTCATGCTTTTGTTTTGAATTTTCTGTGTTAATCTCATTGATCTCATATTTAAGGAATGTTCAGTTTAATTTTGTTGTTCCCTTTTTTGGACGAACTTGTTCTTTTTCAATGATCTAGATTTATATTAAAACCACTGTAAACATCTCTATTTTTTTGAAAAAGCTTTGAAAAAAAACAATCTTGAAATCTGTAATGGTCAAGCTAGTCGTATGATTCTTCCTGTCTTTTCTTGTATTACCCTTTGGTAACTAGTATCCCTATAGTTAATGTCAGTGGTAGTGTTATTTCTTCTTCCTTTTCCCATTAATTTTTGGTATTGATCCTATCTCCAGGTCACTTTTCAAATAAAAAATGGGATAATTTCCTAGTTTTGCTTTTCTGATAATCTAGAAATACATCTTAATGACAAATACCCTAACTAATATTTCATTTATATGTTTGGGCTTTCAAGAAGCCATCCATGGATAGTCTCCAATTATACAGATAATAGTGATGAGGAAGACCTAAGCCACCAGCCATCTACTCGTCTGCAGACTCTTCACCCCACGGCTCATCCCTCCAAATCTGAAGCACCAAAGGTTGATGACACAATGCTTGCCCTAAGCTGCAGTAGAAAACACGCCAAGCCGATCCAAAATGAGTTATCATTCTAATTTTGGTGAAGATTTTGTCATCATATAGCTTTGCCAATCTAAAAGAAGTTCCATCCTATTCTTCAACTCTTTGTGTAATGCCCAAACCCGCCCAATCGTTAGGACCGAATATGGGTCGTTACTAAGAAGAACTTTTGAAACCCATTTTCTAAATCCACTTAGTTTTGTTGAAAAGCGCTCATTTTAAGTTATCTTGTCGAAATTATACTTAGTCCAAATTGAAAATTTAATTAAGTCAAGTTATTACACAAATTTTCGAGATGTGCTCGATGGCACGATAAAACATTTTCGTGTTAATTTAGAAAACGTGTAATTCAAATTTTAATTAAAATAAAAATATCCAACATAAAAGAAAATAACTAAAGTAAAGTATGATGAGGCCTTATTACATCCAAAATAAACAACCCAATAACAAAATTAAAATAACTAAAATTAAAGTCCATTAAATTTTAAATCCACCGCATGGCCTCCTCAAGTCCCTCGGCTCCATGTCCGCAATCTAAGCATCACCGAAAGAAATAATGGAGAAGGTGAGTCACCAAGACTCAAGATGCAACCCTTCCCCGCTTTTAAAATATTTTTCATACACAACATATAACAATTAATATGCAAAATAATGTGTACCCAACCTAGCCAACCATACGCCATTGTCTCACCCTGTTGTGGTACCAAACCCTTGGTGGTGCCAAACCACCGGTGACATATAGTCACAATGTGTTACCAAAACACCGTGTCCAGAGACACAAATCGGGTGATGGGGCCAACCCATCGTGTGATACCAAATCACCGGAGACGATCCCATATCTCAAGTGGGCCAACCCACGGTGGTGTTAACCACGTGGACAAGTCGCTATTGAGGTACTAAACCTCCTGAGGTACCAAACCTCCGTGACATATAGTCACGGTGTGTTACCAAAACACGGTGCCCGTCACACGATTAATCCGCCCTCCACTCATCAATCCCACAATGCAGATAAACATACATATGTTTCATGCCATCACATTCTTAAATTTCATGTGTCAATACATCATGCTTACCAAAAGCATTAATAATAATAAATCACATTAACAGTACTTACGAATCACCACTTATACCGATTTGGTATTAATTCCAATGCTACATTAATAAAAATGAGCATTCACAAAGTTAAGCATAGTTAATATATTATATAGTGTGTATGTACACACTGTTACGATAGTCTTAAATCCAAGATAATCAATCGCCACACTCTAAGTCCTTGCCCTATATTCTACCAACTATCAAGGTTAGTAATATGGCCATTCGCCAAACCAAATTATTTAAAGGGTCATATTTTGTACCCGCATCCTTACCTAATCGCTTGAATCCTAGCTTGCAACCGAATCGCAATCTGGTTCATAAACTACGGTTGGTCAATATTAGCAACCATGGCTTTCGCTTTTCTTAATCATTAGAGAGTAATCTTTATAAGTAAACACTTACCACCACCTACCCAAAACCGAATGTCGAGAATGCCGATCCGATCTCTGCTTTTGAGATCCCGAAGTGCCTATCATCGATTTCAACACCGTTAGAACTCTTGCTACTAGTTGTCAAACTTGGCTTCCATTCAATCCCATAAGTCGACAAGAAAAAGAAAATACGAAGGAGGGTTCGCCATCCTTACCTTGATAATCGATTGAATTACAAAGAAGTCCTGAGTATCAATGCCATCGACTATTCTACCAAAGTGCAACCAAGGAGGAATGTGAGGTTTCGACTTCAAGAGGGTATTAGATTCGCTATGGTGCCTAAATAAGGCTGGATTTTAGCGAGGAAAAGAAGAAAAGTAAAAGGAGATTCGCTAATGTAAGTAAAAGTAGAGAAGGAGAATTTTAGAGAAAAGAGAAGTGGAGAGTTTCGCCAAAGGACTTTTATGAAGAAAGAAATTAAAGGAAGAATGTGAGGAGGAAATCGGTTTTGAAAAAGAAAAGAAAAGAGGTGCTAAAAGAAAAGGGTAAATAAATTGCCAAGTAAAATGGCATGAAGAATTGACCACTCCCTTCACCAAGACTCCATGCCGCCCTCCTCTTCAACAAGGAGTTCAACTTTGATCAACTTCCTTGAATCACTCCAAGCCACTCATTCAAATTAATTCCAATTAATTTGAATTTAATTCTAATAATCTTTATTAATCCACAATATTCATCTATTATCCTTAGAATTATCAAAGTAGAAAATACTAATGTTATCCTTATTATTCCAAGAATTAAATTTGAGTAATTCTCTCTCTCTGTCCGTCAAATAAAGTGCAAAAGAGGGATTTCCGACTCGAACACAAGCTCCCCTTGCTCCTTGGTGGCGTCACATGTAGCTCTTAAGTGGGCTTACCTTGCCACTTAGTCTAGGCTTATTTTATGTCCAAATTATCCCCATTTATTCTTATAACACCCTCTTGCTAAGGCTCCCTACCTTAATGCTTAAAAACTAAAATTTCCTACCAAATCGAGTCAACACAAAGCCTTAAATTGATCATTATTATTCCATAAATAATGACACAGCAGTTCATACATAAGAAAAACAATTAAATTCCAAATAACCCCATTTTTGGGATGTTACACTTTGATCCTTCTCCTCATCTTCTCTTTGTTTCCACTTGCTGCAGGTACCACCTATATATAATCATAATATTGGTGTGCTATGTTTCATGTTCAATGCTTTATAATTAGTTGCGTAATTCAATTCTGCCATTTCATTAAACGTTTAAGGTGCATAGATGTTGGATACTACAAGATCTTGCCTATGAATAATACTACAAGATCTTGCCTATGAATAATAGGCTATCACATATACTAAATTGTGAAATATATTCTTTCAATTTTTATGCAAACCAAAACATTATACGCAACACCATCTTTTATCCATATTTCATTAAATTGTAGTATGATAACACCAAAACATTCTTTTTTCCTTGTTATGTTTGTTACTTATCATGTTATTCTTTTGTTGTTTAGTGGGAATAGTTACGAGTCTTCTTTGAATTTTTGTTATATTTAAGTGCTAATTTTATGGCTTATGATTAAAGATTGTATATGTATAAAGTAGTCCATAATGCATAACTAAATTTGATTAAGTCTCGTGTTTTGGTGATATTATTTTGACTAATTGTAATTTGTCTATGAAAAGGTAAATGTTATTATTTTGTTGGAATTCTAGCATTCAAACCTTAAATGAATAGTGATTGAGAATTTGTTTCAATTCTTTTACAAGGAATTTGTACCATTGTTGCATTTCATGTTATAAAGAAGATTTCTCTTCCATTGTTTGGAAGGAGCTTCTGATGTTAAGCAAGGCATTTATTATTGCCATTAATGAGTTTTAGGGTTCTAAACTTACCTTCTCTTCTTATGTTTTGTTTTCTCTTGATAGATAAGGATTTAAACTATGATCATTTGGCCAAGGGATTAAAGGAAGCTTTCTTTGAATGACCACTCGCATTTGATGCTTAATTGCTTTCTGAAGTACAGTGTAATTCTTATTTATCTTGGGCTTAGATTTTCTTGTTTCTTTGAAGAAAAGCTTGCTCTCGAAACATTCGAACATACATGCTCGTACACTTTCACTTATATATTTGTTGACAAGTTCTCATATCAACAAGTATTTTAGGTAATAACTGAGACAAAATATGGCCTTGTTTATTATGACCTTCACATTCGTATTTGTAAGTCATCATAGTGTAGGAAATGATAACCAATCTTTGTTTTCAAGTCCTCAATTGCACGAGTTATTGAAATGGCCTCGATCACTTCCTTTAGAAGCGAGGCGGGTTCGCTTGTTGCATGAGGTGGAGTATATTTTACTAATCACTAGGGATTTTTCCTCATCTTGAAATATTTATCTTCAAAATTTTTTAGCGATAGCATTGGATGGTATTGCCTAGTTAATCCGCTTCTTCCATCATGCAACATGTAGTTCAATTTCATTCATTTTCATGGTTTAGGTTGGTTTCGAACTCGAAAGAAGCTTTGTGGGTAAGGCATCAAAACTTGTTGAATCTTGTGGAAAATCAGTTGTAAAGCTTGTTGCACTTGTCACACGTCATTTTCCAGGTACATTTTCTAATAACTTAGAAATACGTGGTGAAAGTTTATCATGTCAAAAATCAAAATGCCTACTCCATGTATGATGAAAGTATTTTGTAGGCTTTCTAGATCACTCAATGTACAAAGGGCACCGGTTTTCTTGTACAAAAGAGCATGATATTTGTCACGACTTGTGGGTGCATTCAAGGGCAAGGATATGGAGAATTTAATGACATTGGCTCGATCACTATGTTTCTTGACTATATTGTTCCAATTGTGCTCCAAAGACTTGGTGTGCTCAAATATAGTTCCACCCTTGCAAGCGCCATTTAGGCCAAGAATGAAATAGGTCTTGTAATCAAGAGGAAGTTGAACTATGTTGCTCTATTTATTTTATAATGGTTAGCCAAGTTTTGAATGACTTGTTGTTGCACTCTTATTTGGAGGTCTTGGTTAAAATTATTGAATGTTTTTGATTTACGCAAATGGTGCGAATTTGAAGTTCGAACTTTGATTTATCTTTTAAAGGTGTCAAGGTTCGTTTATTTATCTTCATATAATTATATTCATTTATTTTCATACCGGGCTTTCTTGTGCTTACAATGTCTAACTTATTATTACTTTAATGCGATCGCAGGATAGGATTATGAGAAGGAAAAACTTAACGAAAGGAATTGAAGTTTTTGGGGCTACCTTCGTAGAAATAAGAGATCAATGAGTTTCTTGGAATTGAATTTGCGACTTCAAAATGTATTAGCTTTTATGTAGTACAACATCAATACTAATGTCCATCATCTTAGGCGCTTTTTATTTGTTTACTTTTGTACATTGAGTTGAATGTTAGTAGTATACATTTTAGCTAAATGTTAGTGTATTTTAATTGTTAGATTGATTTTTGTAGTGAATATTCAATATTTATTTTAATTTTAACTTTAATTTTATATTTTTAGGTGTATTTAAAGCACAATTCCTATCATTATTCATTGTAAATATTTATAAAAATATATTAATATTGAAATAATAATAAAAAATTACATTATACATGTCTATTTCAATCTTTTTAAAGCTACTTTAGATGGTTTTATCCTAACCTTTTTAAAGGTTGTCTTATACAGGATTTATCCCAACCTGTTTAAGGTTGCTTTAAATGAGTCTATCCCAACCTTTTTTAAAGGTTGCTTTAGACAAGGTCTATCCCAACCTTTTTAAGGTTGCCTTAGACGGGTCTATCCCAATCTTTTTGTAATGGCCTAAATTCAAGGTTATCGGAACAATGGTTTCGTAACCATAAATCCGATTTAAAGAGAAATTTATTTCAATACATTTGCATAAATATTTATATGATAGGAAATATTTTATAAATATTTATAAAATGTTAGTAATGTGGTATTAAAATTTCGTTAGAAAATTTTAACGCTTATGTAGGTAATTAAATGAAAAAGACTAAATTGAAATAGAATTAAAAGTTGAATTATAGATTAAAAGAAATTATAAAGGACCAAAATGGCAATTAAGCCATTTTGTTTAGTTGAGGCAGTTTATTGTGAAGAAAATCTAAGATTTTTATGTTTAATATATATTATTATATTATTATATAATAAAGATATTTTATGTTTTAATTATAATATAATATATTATATTGTTATTATTATATTTATATATGTGTGTGTATAAGCTAAAGAAGAGAAATAGAAACAGAATAGGCAAACGAAACAGAGAAGGAAAGAAGGAAGGAAAGAAAAGAAAGAAGAAAGAGAAAATTAAAAGTTTGAAGCTTGGAAGTTGATAGGTAAGTCAATTTAGCCCTTTTTACTTAATTTTGATGTTTTAGAAGCCTTGGAACAAGGTTTTGATGAAGCTAAGTTGTCATATTGAAAGTTTGTGAGCTCTCAAGTATAGTTTATGATGAAACAAAAACATGAATTAAGGACTTAATTGAATGAATTTCAAGTTAGAATTGAAAGATGGATTTAATTGAGAAGTAAGCTATAAGAAAACAGTTTTGGGACAGCAGCAGTAGAGTAACTTTGAAAAATCACTAAAAATCGTAGAAGTGGAATTAGAAGTTGAGTGAGATATAAAATTAAAGCTTATTGAGTCTATTTTCATATAAAAGAAACATAGAAAGCAAAGTAATTCTGTATTTTGAGATATTTATATTTTTGTAAGACTGGTTCAGAGTGATTTCGAGATCCCCTGTTCTGGTCTTTGAAAAATCATAAAAAATTGAATAAAAATAATTAGGGGTTTAAATTTATATGGTTAGACTCCTTAATGAGTATATTTTTAGAATAAACAAACTAAAACATCATTTTAATTCTTTCCAAGGAGAAAATTGATTCGTAGTGAAAAGTGGTCTGAACTGTTAAATAGTAAAACAAGGGAAATTTTAATGAATAAACTGTACTAATTGGCTAAGCCAAATATTCTGGAAATTTTATGGTATAAATATATGTGAGTCTAGTTTCAAGGAAAATTAATGGTTCTTCAATTGGAGTTCTGTAGCTCGAGAAATAAATAATTCAGTGACTATGACTCAAGTAGACAGCTTTGAATGAATTATGAACAATAATAGAATTATAGTGAATGCTACATGTGAACATGAAATGTGTTGAATTGATGATTGAATTTATGTATTTAGATCCAGAAAACACAAATACGAAGTTAGATAGAGGAAAGGAAAAAGTCCCAGATTAGTAGATTTTTGTGTACGAACAAGTATCGAGGTAAGTTCATGTAACTTGAATTATATTCTTAAATGCTTGAAATGTATGTTATTGATATGAATATAATTTGAATGTTCATTGTATGAAAATTGATGAAACATTGATATATTTGATAAAAAGGGGAAGAAATCCCGGTTGAATGAAAGGAAAATTCGATGGATCTTTTAAAAGGAATTGACGGTAAAAAGGATCTAGCCCGGACGGGTGATCCTATCCTGATATAGCCCTCCCGAAGAATATGTGGAAAATGGATTTAGCCCAGACGGGTAATCCGAATTAGGGTCTGAATTTAGCCTGGACTGGTAATTCAGATCCAAGCTCATTAGAGTAATTGTCGTTGCAAGGGATTTAGCTTGGACTGGTAATCCCGACAATACTCTATGAGTTTATATTACAGGGGATTTAGCCTGGACTGGTAATCCCGCTGTAAAGATGAGGTTCGCAGGAGTATGCTCTCTGAAATGAAAATGTGCACACATGAATATGAATTGACGGACCCGAATTTGTACACTAAAGTGTACCTCTGAAAATCCATCGAAATTCCGAGTAATTCAACGGGATAAATATAAAAAAAATATTAAAGAAATGGAAATCATGATATTGATGAGCTCATCAATCATAGTATTTATATTATTGATATATGGAAATTATTGGACTGACTTGAATGTTGAGTTTGTGAATGTTAGGGTAATAATGCATTGAATGGGTATATGAATGTTTATTGCTTGTATTGAAAATACTAGGTAAGTAAAATTCTTGTTACATGGGCTTACTAAGCACAAAGTGCTTACCCTATTTCCTTTTTTCCTGTTTTGTAGTGTTAGGAGCTCGGAGGTCGGATTCGGTAGGAGACACATCACACTATCAACCCTAAGATTTTGGTATATAAAGAAACTTTATTTTAGAAATCAATGGCATGTATAAGCTAATAAAGTAAATGTTAATATGGGATGAATGTAAGGTCAGCCATTGGTATGGCTAACAAATTTTAGTTTTAGTATGTGATGATGTTATCTTATAATTATGTATGAATCTATTTTGAAAATATATTAAATTGGATTGGTTTATGTGAATTGGTCTCGGTTTAAAATTTGCAGGAAAGGCTAGATATTTATAAAGGGGTTATATTGAGTAAAAAAAATCGTAAACTCCTGTAATGCCTCGTACCCTATTTCGACAACGAATATAGGTAGGGGGTGTTACACTTTTCCAAAGGTTGCCTTAGACATGGTTTATCCCAACTTGTTTAAGGTTGCCTTAGATAGGTCTATCTCAACCTTTTTTATAGGTTGCCTTAGACAAGGTCTATCCCAACCCTTTTAAGGTTGCCTTAGACGGCTTTATTCCAACCGTTTTTAAAAGTTGCCTTAGACAAGGTCTATCCCAACTTTTTTAAGGTTGCCTTAGACGGCTCTATCCCAACCGTTTTTAAAAGTTGCCTTAGACAAGAACTATCCCAACCTTTTTAAGGTTGCCTTAGACATGTCTATCACAACATTTTTCAAAAGTTGGCCTTGACTAGGTCTTTCCCAACCCTTTTTAAAGGTCGGCATTGACCAAGCTTTTCACAACCCTTCAATAAGGGTCGGCTTATGTTGACTTATGGCGACGCTTTTACAAAAGTGTCGCCATGCCTATCCCAACTGTACTATAGACGACTATTTTGGAAGCGTCGGACAAAGCGTCGCCAAACCTATGCCAACGCTTTTTGCGTCGTCTTAGGTCAAAACAAGTGTCGCCGTAGGGCTGTTTTGTTGTAGTGATTACTCGACTTAAACTATATATCCATAGCCGAAGTGATCGCATGAGAAAGGATTTTCACTTCCTCAAACCACCATGACCATACGAATGAGAGGTAAAGTCTAGCTAAGACTATAAACGAGTGTTTCTCGGGAGGCAACCCAAGCACTAACCCCATTTTTACATTTTTTTTCTTTTCTTTTTCTTTTTAGCACCTAACCATAAACTAACCAAAGAGCAGATTTCTAGGCCACACGGGCGTGCCCGTGGCCGCTGAAGCTAGGGGATGAACCATGGGCGTGCCAATAGCCGTACACGACATAGAAAGAAATTTCTTTCCCCAAAACGGGTGGCGATAATAGTCCACGCCCGTGCCGACGCCCCGTGCGAGGTTACTGACTCATCAAGCACGGGCTAAACACGGCCGTGCCTCCCAACCGTGCCAACATTCTGACTTATCGAATACCGAAGGAGCACGCCCGTATTGAATGACCGTGTGAAGAAAGACACGGGTGTGCCACGACACCCACGGCCATGCCCGAACACCCTGGATACTTTCAAAATTCAAAATCCCAAAACACGGGCTACATCTCTATTTAAACCTCATTCCCCATTTTTCTAGTTGTCTTTCATTTTCCATTATTTATTTTTGTTTTTATTTTATTTCATCATTATTTTTTACTTTATTTTATTTTATTTTCTTCTTCTTATTCTTTATGATATTTAGATTTAGCTTAGGATACAATAAAACCAAGCCGGCTACTTCAAGGATTCAATTTCAAAAGGTTCGAGACGCTTCCCCACGTTCACCTCCAATCTTATCCGGTTTCTTTTCATAGACTTCATCTAAAAAAAATTCAGGAAGTGTTACTTCTCCCCTTCTCTTTTGATTTTATTATTACATAATTGTTTATCTATCTTTGTACATTGAGGGCAATGTACATCTTAAGTGTGGGGGGTAAAAGTGTCCAACTTTTTGCATTATTCTCAAATCCTGAATTTAGTCTTGTTCGAAAGTATTTTTCTCATACTACTAATTAGGATGAAATTTCTAATGATTTATGATTATTATTAAAATGTTTTTATTAAGTCATAGTTAATTGTGCATTGATGATTAAATTTGAAGAGTACTAGAGAATCGTGCATAATAAGTCTACTTTCTAAAAATTAAAATTGATAGGTTGTTGAACTGAATTTGAGTATTACTTTGAAGTTTGAAATTTACAGGGATTGAGGTCAAAAATACCAATAATTTTTGTGAGATTTTGAGCCTTATAGAGCATATATTCTTTTTCGTGCTCACTTTATTGATTATGGGTGTGTCAACTTTGAACTGTTATTCTAGAACTTGCCTCGTTTATACATGTCGAGACCAAACTTTTGATTTAATATACAGAGATGATAAAGGCACCTAGGATTTAGCCCACTTACTCCATAAAAATTCGACCTTCACAAATTAACCCCTACTGAACCCCGTTGAATCCTAACAACCTTTTTATTGACTCACCCACTAATATTAACCCAAAACCCTTTTGTATTTGTTATCACCCTTTCTTTTGACTACCATTTAATCGAGGTTTGATTTGATTAAAGTTACCAAATTATATTAGTTCAGTAGTTACATTTATCATTTAGGATGTAATATCTTAGTTTTTTCTTAAAAAAAAAGCTTAGAGCATTTAAACTCCAATTGTTGAAGAAAAAGCTCGTATTAAAGTATTATCAAATTTCAAGTGATGAAAATACTCTTTATAGAGTAATTATCAATAGTAGGTATTATTAGTTTTCATTCGATGTAAATATTCATATTTAGTTCAATGTTTCTAGTTAGGCAATTTGTCAAGTCAGTCTCGATTCTAACCTTCTAATTCAGCCTTTATCCACACCTTTAAAACCAAGCCCCGTTACAACCCTGATTAAAGACCTTTTGATTTGTGTATCATATCATAAACAGTGGTGGAGATTTGATTTTCAGGCAAGCCTATGGGATTAACTTTTCAAGTTCGACTTAGAGTGCTTATTCTTGAACCTTAAACACTTCGAGTGATTTGAGTGAATCTTTTGTGAGGATGTCAATCCTTGTCAGTTTTGAATTAAAGGTAATTACTTAGATAAGGGGAGACACCTATGTTTTCGTACTACTACAAAGGTATGACTTATCTTGATTGAATCTTTAGGGTTCTTTGAGTTGAGTTATCCATGTATAAATTATCTATGAATTATGATGAGACATTGTCGATAGGAATTATGAATTATGGAAAGTTCGTTTTAATTGTAAGTTGAGAATTTTGCTTCAGGACAAGCAAAAGCTTAAGTGTGGGAGTATTTGATAAACCGTAAAAGTAACATATTTTAACATCATATTTAGTATTATTTTGGATTATTAAGCCCTTGATTTATGTAAAAAGGTGCTTTTAATCCTTTCTTTTCATGTTTATACTCAGGAAAGCACCCGAGGACGAAAAGAACGAGAAATGGGCTTAAAACGAGCCAATTTAGGCCAAAGAGGAAATCGACACGGCCTGGAATTCAAGCCACATGGCCGTGCCTCGAAAAATTACTTCACACATCCATGCCACGATTTACACGGCCGTGCCCCAATCGACAGAATTGAGACACGGCCTAAAGACGATTTACACGGACGTATGCCATGGCCGTGCCTCTGCTATGGAAATGAGCAATTTCACTCGGATTTGGATGCTTGAAGCCAAAGAAACATACTCCTAAGTCCACTTAAACATCCTAAGAGGAATTCTACTTGAATTAGGGTACTTAGGAGCCAAGTAAAGCATCTCAAAGCCTATATAAACACCCAAGGTAGCAACTAAAAAGGAGAGTTCGGCAGAAGCCGAAACAAGAGGTAGAGTTTTCTGCCAGAGCTTATATTTAGGGAATTACTCGAAGATAGCCAGTTGATCCATCTCAAGAAGCGAAACTCTATTCAAGATGGAGGATCTCTCCTTCAATTCCTTCAGGGAGTTTTAGGGATTTCTTATGTTTTGTTTTATCTTTTCTCTTGAGATGTTTTCTTATTTAGTTATAAACTAAACTCTTCAGATACCTGAAGGGGATGAAACCTATGATGGATTTTGTTATTTGATTTCTAAATTATATGATAAGTACTTAGTTTTTTCTTAATTATGTTGCTTAATTTAATCTGATGTGCTTAGGTAGAGGAGGAATAGACCCTGCCTAAGAGTAGATCTAGCATAATTGAGCGGAGTTGATCGGGCGCCTAAAGATAGGGTTACGAGATTTTGCCGAATTAGGGTGAAACCTAATATGGGAATCCATTGATCGATTTACTGCTTCCTTAGAGGGTTATTATAAGAGAATGAGAGTTCTACTAATTAACCTAAGGTTAGACATTATTCGCCTCGAGAGAGGGTTTAATATAGGTTAGGGAGTCTCACGGATCAAGTTAAGTAAAGAAATCATATGGTTTAGGGATAAATAATAAGTGAAGTCATAGGTGGATTCTTCCTGAGGGTATCGTCTTCATCAACTGAGTTTTCCTAAAGTCTTTCTCCAATTCATTATTTTGTCTTAGCATCTAGTTTAGTTTTTCATTAGTTTCATAAACCAATCACTCCATATTTCAGGCTAAATAATAGAAATAAAGTGAGGAGTAGTACTTTTAGGTTCCCTTGGGTTTGATAAGATATTCTTGCCTAAACTATACTACTGTTTGATAGGTGCACTTGCCTCTATCATTGTCATAGTTAGTCTACAGGTTCAATCATTTTTTTATGAATATTAAAACTCGACTGATTGACATGATCAGTTATCCAATAAAAATCTGAAGAGATAATCATCTTTCAATATTTCCAACTCTTAAGTTTGGTGAGTTCTAAACAATAGTCCTGTTTCAGATTCTCATATTATTTAGAAGCTTCTAGAGTAATATGCGAAACTCTTTTTATGAAAGTATTATTAGTCCATTAATCGTTATTTCAATAAAATGCTTGAAAAAGATCACAACAATGGACATAAAAGGAATTAATCAGGAGCATAGCTCGAAACAAATAAGCTAATCAAAGATAACCAAAGCAATGAAAGAAAATTGATTGGTGTATCTTAAAAAGAATAAAGTAAGCAAAAATAGCCAAGTCTATAAAAGAAAATTGATTGGGGTGTATCTTTGAAAAGAATAAAGTAATCAAAGATAGCAAATTCAAAAATGGGTAAGATATAAGCTAGGTGCCCCAGATATCGTAGCATGAGCTTCTCTGTACAAACTTCTTGAGGACCATTTTGAGCTCAATACGTGTTTAGAGGATCTGGAGTACTTTGTTAATGCCCCAAGACGTAGCATACTTCCTCACTGTTAATTCAGGCATAACAAGACTACCACATGCCCTATTTTTGATCAAAATTTGAGCTATTCTTTTTGGGTTTCGGCTCAAAACCCATTTTGTCTCAAAGCGCCCTTTGTGGGTTTTCGCCTTGGCCTCTCCTTTTTCTTTTTTCTTTCTCTTTTTTTTTTTGAATTTGAACTCAATGCTCCTTTTGCGGGTTTTCACTTTGGCCTTTTCCTTTTCAGGTAAAATACTTCTTGAATTAACCTGAATTCACCGGATTGGGCAAGTCTTTGGCATCCATCTCGGTCAATATCAATGCTCCTCCAGAACAGGCCTTCTCTACAACATAAGGTCCTTCCCAGTTTGGCATCTGCTTTTCTCTGAAATCCTTTTGTAAAAGAAAGATCAAGTTCCCCTCGTGGAATTCTCTAGGATAAACATCTTTGTCATAAGCTTGCATCATCTGACCATGATGAATAACTTTTAACCTTTTTTTCGATTAGGTTCAATTGGAAAAAATGCTTTCATTCCATAAACCAATGGGTAACATGTTGCCCCGAAAAAAAGTCCTAGCCAACGCTCGATAATCATAGAAGATAAATAGTAACTTCTTTATGCCAATCTTTACAAGTTTCTGTCATCTTTTCTACAATCCTTATTTTGTTTTTTTTTTTTGCTGCCTTTGTTGCTCTATAATATGGCGTCTGATCTTTGAACAGACTACAAAATTTTAACTTTGTCCTTTTTCACATTCTTTGTCGGCGTCTGATTTTTTTTTTTTACTTCGACCTTGTAACATTGGCATATGAAGCTACTTCCACCCTTTTAGTGAAGTAAACAATGTCCATGACGATGAATCGATATCGACTAGAAGATTTTGACAAGATTAGCCCCATAATATCCATGCCCACATATAGAAAAGTCTGTGAAGAAAATGGAAGAGTCACATAAATCTCTTCTTCAATTCAGTATTTGCGATATAACTGATGCAATCCCCTTCCATGGTAGACCAACAGTACCCAATCCTCATGTTTAGCCCGTGTCTTAGTAGCCTAGGCATGTCCTAATATGATCGTGCGAAAACATCTTTGAATTCTCGAAAATAACTCAATGATGTCTTGCCTTATTTCTATGGTGAGCTGGGCTTCGATCTTTACCCCTTTCCTAGGCTCATAATATCTACTGGCCCTTTGTAGAGTAGGTTCTATTTTTCATCTTGTTCTACCATTCTTAACAAATCAGAAGATAAGTTACAATCTCTGTCATCTTCAAAGTCCTGAGATCCCTCTAGACACATATCTTACTTGAAAGGAGACTCTAAGCCAGTAGTAGTGTTGCTCACATCGTTGATATCTGGAGACCTATTGTAGGTTCGGAGGAAGATTTCAAAGAATAAATTATTGAAAGAATGATCATTTGTATGGTCATTAATGGAGAATGAAATAATACTTGAAAGAAATAAAAGAATGTACAATATGAAATGTAAAGAATGAAAAAAATATTTGCTTAAAAAAAGATGCATTTTATTGAAATAAAAATTCTGAACATAAGCCTATTTCACAAAAGGATTCTTATTGTCTTTAGGCTTAAAGCAACAAGCACGTTTTGAATATTATTCTATATCAGCTCTAAAAATACAAGGATCTCTTTCACAATCCCATTATTCAAAACATTCCCAAGTATGCAAGAGCTTGGAAACTTTTATTCCCAGATTCCCTCTTTAGATATGTCATTAGTGTTCAGATTCCCAATATCAGGTCTTACACTAAAACCCTGAACTCGATGCATTCTTGAATCTCATAGATCCCACCCCTTCACCTAGATGGTTGGGTGACAAATTTTTTGCCCAGAGGGATCATCGAATTTGACAATACCCATTTTGACAAGTCTTTCGATCATCTTTTTGAAAGAGGCACATTTCTCGATCGAGTGTCCTGTGATTCCTGCATGGTATTCACATTGAGCGTTCATGTTGTACCATTTAGGGTATGGAGGTTGTATAGGTTTTAGGTAGAAAGGGGATACTACATGTGCATCAAACAAAATTTGGTACAACTCCTTATACGTGATTGGGATGGGTGAGAATTGGGATTTTTCTAAGTTTGGTATTGGATTGGGTTCTTGCCTTAAGGTGACCTGATGTTGTTGGGGTCTGATAGTAACGGGTACCACATTTTGATATGCGTTTGGTTGAGTCTGGACACTTATTGGAGTAAAACCTGGGGGATAGATGAGGTCTTCATTATCATCTCCATTGTTGACTACTAGGCTTTTCCTCTCTTCAAGCCCTTCAACTAGTAAATGACTTAACTGGCCAATCACATTCTTTTGGAATTCCCGCATGTCTTGTTGAATTTGGCCAATTGCTCATGCATATGTATTTGTCTTTGCTCTAATCTCTCCAATCTTTTTTCCATGTTTTCCAAGTTAACTCACTCTCTTTCTTTCTCCTTTCTTCTGTGATAATTTCAACTAATTAGGCTCTCTTTATGGACTTAAATGCATATGATGTGATGTAATACAAATGCATGAAATGCAATGCAAATGAATGAAATGCAAAAAGAGAGGTGTTGATTCTGAATTCAATTCCATCAGAAAAAATTTACTAGAAAATAAATTTCTTTACACAAAACGGATTACATATGCGGCTTTGTCCTCATTGTCCAAGTGAAAACATCAATCCCCTTCTTCGCAAAGGATGTTATGGTCGTGTCCTATGAACTTTCCCAATAGATGCCTCTTCTAACCCCTTGTTACTTAATCCAGGCCGTGACTCTTCACTCACTTATTTCTATAAAGCTCATTAGCCTCTTCAAGAAAGCCAAGACGTGGTAATTCTCGAATAGTCTTTGTCAGCTTGAATTCTTGGGCAATAAAATCTTGTTTTCCTTCATGAACTATCAGTCTTCTCTCGTCGTGTTTACTTGGACGATATTTGGACGACTGTATTATAATCCACTTTATCAAAAAATCCATTTTCTCATGACCAACTCTTCTATTTAGCAATCAAATTTGAATCAACACCTCTTTTCTATGATGTGAATGCCATGCAATCAAAACAAAAGAGAACACGTTAGCACAAGAGAAATAAATAACAAAATAGGGCACCTATTGGGTGACCACTAGGGTTTGGCATAATTCTACCTAGGGTAAGCCCTTAGGTTTTCTAAATGTGGTTTAGCTCTAAAGTTGAGGTACCCGAACTAGCAGATTCCTCGATCTTCACCCATTATAGGCTCATACAGATCGAGTTCAGTTCAGGGGAATACATTTTCCTATGTCCATGCGGAAGTGAAAACTTCACGAAGACATAAGTACAGATGTATCCCGGAAGCAATCCACTAGCCCATGCGGAGGTGAAAACCTCACGACGGCATAGTTTCTCACTCCCACTTAAGAGTGCGACCACAACGGTCATGCAATGCAATGTGTGCAACAAAATAATAATCATATGTTCAAATCAAAATTTTTAAATTTTCAAATCAAATTTTCAAATTTTCGACAAAGGACAGAAAATAATTAATTTAACGGCTTGACTCTCTTATTAGTCCCCAGCGGAGTCGCCAAGCTGTCGAAACCATTTTTAAATTTTTTATAAAAAATGAGGGTCGACTTTAAAAAATGAAAATGGAGTCGCCACCAATCCCTTTTTGTTTAGGTGTGATTGGATCACCTTATAAAATATTTTATTTTAAAATATTAATTTTGGTCCACAAAATACAAGAAAACGGGTTCGGGAGTCGATTACGTACGAGGAAGGATTATCACCCTCGTAACACCCAAAAATTGGTACCTAATTGATTAATTATTATCCTAATTTCGAAAATTCGAAAAGATTTGAAAACATGATTTTTTTTAAAAACTTGAACAATTTGAATTGAAACTTGAGATTCCTTTGTTCCAAAAGAATACAAACATCACATTCAGCACATTAGGATATGATGTTTTAAACCCTCGTAGCCAACATCATCTCTTGATTTACAAATTTCATTAAAAAGATATTTAGTTATTTAGTCAAACGGAAAATCGAAACCCAGCACGTTAGGGCACTATTTCTCGAATTTCTAAACACAAAATATTGCCTTATTTAAGAAAAACTTTTGGATAAAATGTAGTTATTAAAGGAGATAAATATTTTTAAACAAAGATTTAAAAAAAACATTTAGTTGTTATAAAAAGTGCAATTTTACTAAAGTTACAGGTCATATTAACAATTAGCACTAACATAAACAATTAAGTAAAAGAATGACAAGCAATAATAATAATGTTAAGGTAAATAAAGGTAATGAATTTTTTTTAAAATGAACAATCAAAATAAAAAATATAGAGTAGATAATAACAATTTTAAAAGAATCTATGAAAAATTAAAAAAATATTATTCACAAGATTAAATTCATGTATAAAAAATAATAATATAAGGTAAAAATATACTCAAAACAATTAATGAATATTATAACAATTTTTAAAAAAATAAAAAAAAGTATAAAAATGATATGGATAAATAAAAAAAAGTTAAAAGAACGCATAAGTCAACCTAACTCCCGCAATATGAGGATTCAACGAAATTCCTCCACCAAAATCTAACTCGAACGGAAGCAACTCAAAAAGAAACGAAGATGAGCGAAGAACAAAATAAGAACAAGCCATAGAAAATAAGAACGCAAAAGAGAAAATTTTGAGTGAATGTTCTTAAAAATTTTTATTACTCAAAACTAAGTGTGTTTTACAATGAAGGGAGAGGCCTCTATTTATAGTTGAGCCTCCCCAAATCTAACGGTACAGATCAATTACATCAACGGTTAAGATTAAAAGGTATCTACAAATTAAATCTCTAAGATTATAAAATCATATCTTCTAAGATTGCATATTATATCTAAGATTGCATACCATATCTTTTAGGATTGCATATCATATTTAAGTTTTGCATATCATAGCTAAGATTGCATATCCTTGAAGATTGTGTTCCCATATACGTCAAGCTTGTAGATGGACTTTCAATCTTTTAATGGGTCATTTTGATCGGGCTAAATGATATATTTTAAACTGGACTTGGACTTTATTTTATTATTTTTAGTTTATTATTTTTTGTATGAGCCCGAACTAAATTAGCCTATTACCATCCGTATCATTTGATATCTAACTTTGAATCACTAAATTATTTAAAAATTAAATTTAATATTTAACACTGTACCATGCACAAATTCTCAATTTACTACCTTAAGAATTTTTTATCACTTTGGCCGTTCTACGTTTCCTTCATCTACCATGTTAGCCATTTACTTTGGCCATTGTACGTTCCTTTCATCTACCACGTTACGCCATTTATAATTTTTATTGAAAAAAATCCCTTCAACCAACCAAGCATTACCACATGTAAAAAGGGCCAAAAATCCTGAATTTTTTTCAAAAGATTAAAAAAAATCATCAAAAGTTTAAAAAAAAAACTTTAAAAATTATTATAATTTTTTAAAAATCATAAATTTCTAAAATTTTCTTTAAAAACCAAAATTTTAAAATAAACCTAAAAATTGAGATTTAATAATTTTTTAACTTAAAAAATTTTAAGAATAAAAAACTTTTAAGAATTCATTTTAGTCCAATATTTTCTCATCAAATTATAAA
Source organism: Gossypium rotundifolium (assembly GCA_025506655.1). Lineage (NCBI taxonomy): Eukaryota > Viridiplantae > Streptophyta > Magnoliopsida > Malvales > Malvaceae > Gossypium > Gossypium rotundifolium. The sequence goes on along the minus strand of CP106729.1, from coordinate 7,116,048 downwards.
AAAATATTGAAAAGGCACAGAAAAAAGAAAAAGAAAATAGAGGAAGAGGGTGGTGGAGCCCATCCATGTCGGAGCATCAAAGAAGTCAAATAAAGAGTGGGCTCTCTGGCCATGGGCCTCTGCTCCATAAATTGCCCCCTTTATTTAGGCTACTGCTTCACCTCTTCTCTCAAAATTTTTTCTTCAGATTTTGCTTTTACTTTCCCATCTCATTTCTTTCTTATACGTTACATGCAATGCCAATAAACCCTTTTAGTACCTGACCCATGGACAAATTTGTATTTTGGCCTGTGTTTTGCCCGTTAAGCCCATAAAAGCAACCGTTAAATCTCATTATGGTTGCCATTGGCAATAAAATAATTCCAAGGGATCAAACCCTTCTCTAACATCTCATTAATAAGTCCATTTGCAGTCTCCTAGTTTGCCTTTCTTACATAATCTCTTTACCAAGACATTGTATGTCACAACATAATCCCTGGCCTTCTTACCTTTCTTAATCAGAAATTAAACAGTTCTCTAGGTTATAACATTAGGATCAATGCCCTTACTTATAACATCATCAAACAGATTATAACCACGTTCCAATAAATGGAAGAGGTTGAATTCTCTCTCTTACCATATAAGGTAACTATAAGATATCAATAACTGTTAGAGTTGTGTGACCCAAATTCTAAGAGATTGCTTACAAGTCAAGTTAAACAAAATATATTTTCTTTCTAGAAGATTTAATATTTATTAGTATAATATATTTAGCATTTATTAGTATAATTTGTTTGACTTACTAATTTAGCCTATAAATAGGTTCTTTTACAACCTTAGAAAGACACACCCATTAGATATTAGAACTCATAACATATTTAGAGAATTTTGTATTTACGTTTTGAGGGTTCTTTGTTTTCAGGTTTTCGGGGTTTAGTTTTTATCTCCATCTTTTGTACTCTTCGTTCTTTTGCTATTATAGTAAAATTATATTTGCCCGTGGTTTTTTATCCTCTTTGGAGGAGTTTTTCCACGTTAAATTTGTGTGTTCGATTTCTCAATTTATTTCGCTATTTTTTTTACTTGTTGCTTAATCGGGACGATCCTAACAAGTGGCATCAGAGCTAATTCAATTTTATAGATCAGCTCGTTCAGAGATGGCAGCAACAAGGTTTGAAATTGAGAAGTTCGATGGTGAGACAAATTTCAATCTGTGGCAAGTTTGGATGATGGCAATTCTAGTTCAAACTGGCTTGAAAAAAGTTGTTACCGGGAAAAAGCCTGAGAATCTAAATCAAACAGAATGGGAAGAGCTTCATGAAAAGTCTTGTCTGCAATCCAGTTGTGCCTTGCAAATACGGTATTGCAGGAGGTATTGATGGAGAAAACCTCATCCGCCTTGTGCAAAAGGTTAGAAACTCTTTATGCAACTAAGTCCCTGGCTAACCGTTTAGTGTTGAAACAACGTCTATTTACGTTTCGCATGAATGAAGGTGAGCTTCTTAGAGATCACATTAGTCAATTCATTACTCTTTTAAATGATTTAAAGAATGTTGAGGTTCATATTGACGATGAAGATTAGGCTATACTATTATTGTGCTCTTTACCCCCTTCATACAAGTCTTTCAGGGAGACCTTGATTTATGGCAGAGACAAACTCTCATTCGAAGATGTGAAGGGTCATTTTTTAAGTAGAGATAAACTTGAAAATGAGTTTGGTTTAGATAGCAAGGCAGATAAGCAAGCTTCCATTTTGGTAGCATTAAAGAAACAAGACAAAAGGTATTGCTATTGTAAAAAGTTAGGTCACGTCAAAGCAGATATTTATAAACTGCGAAATAAAAAAGCTGCTAAGAGTAACGAGGAATATGTAGCTGGTGCTAATTTGGCCGATGAAAGCAGTGATGATTTCTTGTTAGTGTCAACGAGCGATAACTCCAAGCTCACGTCTGAGTGGATCCTAGATTCGGGATGTTCTTTCCACATGTGTCCCATTAGAGAATGGTTCTCCACATACAGTTCGATTGAAGGTGGAGTTGTGCGCATGGGAAATGATTCATCTAGTAAGGTAATTGGTATTGGTACTGTTAAAATTAGGATACATGATGGGACGATTAGGACACTCTCAGATGTCAGGTATGTACCTGATTTACGAAAGCATCTCATCTCCTTGAGTAGTTTTGCAATATCCTGATTTTGTAGGTCTGTGCATTTGATGCATTGCATGGCTAAATTAGTAGGTAAAGGCTTTGAGGTTTGGATTGGGCTCAGGTTTGGGCTTAAATCAGAGTTAAATTGTTTAAAAAAAGAGTTAGTAGTATCTTTAATTTGAATTATTATGTTCAGTAGCAAGATGAGCTTATGGCCCAAATTTTGGAGGTGTTATAGGAGGACATGTGGGTGGCGTCACTTAGGGGAGGAGTTTCAGCCAATGTGGCCGCTTGGGGCCCAAGTTAATGAACCAAAATTTGGCACTTCAAGGGGGGAAGAGAATAGACGGCACCTAGCTACAATTTAGGGGGTTTATTTCTTTTATTTTGGGATTAAAATGATGATAATTAAGAGGGAAGAGTTGGTTCTAAGTTGGCCTCTTCTAAAGATGAGATAGGGATTGGGTTATCATGCAAGATAAGAGCTATCAGGAGGGAGAGAGTTGGCCGAAACTCCAACTCTGAGTGTGTGCCTGTGTATAGCCGAAATTTGGAAGGGGAATTATCATCTTTTCCATTTGTTTTCTCACTTTCTCATCTTTTCTCTCAAGCCAAAATTTTTCTCTCTTTTCTCTCTTCTAGCCGAAATTCCCTAGCCTTCTTCTCTTTTCCAATATCTTCCTGAAAGCCAAATTCTTCTTACTCATATTCCTCCTCCATAACCAAATCTACAAGGGAGGTTTCTGCTTCTCAAAGGTGCACCATAAGTCGCATACTCCTTAGTGATCTGGTGAGTTTCGAGATTTTATTCTGTGCGATTTCACTTTTATTTCATTAAGATCTAATCCGAAACACTTGTTTAAGGTCTGTCGATTTTCCCTCTCTGCTTCTAGTAGCCGAATCTGTCTCATTAAAGGTCTCCTGTGCCGATTTGGTGAGAAAGCCGAAGGTAGGTAAAGGTAGGTTCGGCCGAATGGTTTTGTTGTTGTTCTTTAGACTTTAGCCGAATGTGATTGGTACCCATTTGATTGCGTGTAAAGGATTGGTTTAATATTTGGGTGTTGGCCGAATGTAGGGAGGTTGGTGGAGACATGTTCTTGAAGACTTTCGGAATCCGACAGTTTAGGTAAGGTTGCGATTTAGAGTTATAAGTAAGTGATTAATTAGATCTCACCATTTACATTCAGTTAGTAACCAAGGGGTTATTATGGACAATAATAACAGACAAGCAATAGGAGTGGTTAGATCTGTAAACAACACTAAAGTAGCGTAGACACAGTAGTATGAAAATAGGTGTGTAACTCTTACACACTTTCTTACTTAATATGTGTTAATGTTGTGTGTTGTTTAAAAGCCGGAATGACGGCTAAGGTTACTGAAATACCCTTCTGTGTAAAAGCGTAGATGTTGGGTAAGTTATTACTATTACTCACGTTGTATGTGATCTATGAAAGCATGACATCTTGTATACATAATTTAGTATGTTAAACATGATCATACTGATATTGTTATCATAAATATGTGTTATGGGTGATGAGAGGAGGGGAAAGTATAATCTATCGACCGTCACCGGTGATTTGGTATCACATTGGGTTGGCCCCACATATGTTTAAAATTGTGACTAAGTCTCGGTGGTTTGGCACCATTAAACTAGGAATTGAATGTTTGAAAAAACTAAATAAGTACTTGTTTTATATATATATATAATGCCTAAGTAAATAATACGGATTATCAACATGTTTTGTACCTTTCCAAAACACCTCGACGCTTTCTGAAGGAAAATTATTAGTTTTACAATGACTTTCCCTTTTCGAAAATCAACGAATCGGCTTTAAAACATTTTTCCTTTCCGTGGGACGTCAGATCCGATTGTAACGTATAGACCGGTGTTACATTTTGGTATCAGAGCTCGGTTCAAAAGCTTGGTTGTGGGCTTAGGGCCCAAAATATGTTTTTGGGTTTGTGAAATGATTAAGCATGGCTTTGAGTCTCAGTACGATCCACCTGTAAGTACCCTAACTCCTGTTGTGATATATATGTGTTGGGTTTTGTGGGCTTAGACGTAGCTAAGGATGATAGTACCAATGGACTCTAGGTTAGACAAACAACTACCTAATCCATAAGACTTAATATTAATAAACAGAACTTGTAGACAAGTCATAAGGCTAAAGTGTGGCAACAAGCATATGCATGTCTAGGAGTAGATCCGGAAGAGCTTGGTATTTAAGAAGTCCGAGTGACTCACTTCCTCTTCGTAGGAATCTTACAGTGCATAGTGATTGTTCACTTTAGCCAAGCTGTGGTGTGGCAATAGGCATATGCATGTCAGGAATGGATTCGGGAAAAGCTTGGTATTTAAGTAGTCCTAGTGACTCACCTCCTTTTCACTAGAATCCTACGGTGCATAGTGACTATTCACCCTAGTTACTGAGGCGTGTCGAAGCCAAAACTTACAACTAAAACCCGAAAGGGACCACCACACTGCTTTGTGAAAACCCAAGTTTTAAAATTACCAAATAACCCCTAGATTTGTGCAAATTACCTTAGATTGAAAAATGACCAAAATACCCTTGGTTTATAAAACTACCAAATTACCCTGGCTTAAAAATTTTTGAAATACCCCTGAATTTACAAAATTATCAAAATACCCCCAGATTTGCAAAATTACTGAAATACCCCCGAGTTAAAAAACATTACCAAAATACCCTTATTTCGCCGAATCACCCGGAATCATATTTTGGAAAATTACGAAAATACCCCTGTAGGTTAAAATTACGAAAATACCCCCGGGTAGTGAAATGACAAAAATACCCTTAGGTGATGGATGTGCTCGTATGAATGTTAAATGTGCATGTTTCCTAGAATTAGGAAGACTAAAAACTATAGATAGGTCTGAATATGAAAGAATCACTTCTAAAAATGATTTTCCATAAAATTGTTCGTGGATAAACAGTGAATAGAGTTAATAATTCATAAAATTCTTAACCAGATAAATCGAACGAGAAGAATGAGTACACGAGGTCGTGGACGTCCACCACGTGGCCATGGTAGGGGTAGGATGGCCTTGTCGGAGCTAGTAGGGTCTGGCCATGGGTCCGAAAATGTGATGCCGGATCTGCCGGTGACGGAAGCTGAGTTTCAAGACCAGACCGGTGGTAATGATGTAGTATCGCAGGTGGTACTGCGAGTTTTAGAAAGGGTTGCTGAGGTAGGTGGGGGAGCAAGAACTCGTAAATCGGTGGCTGAGCGACTCCGAGCTAACGGAGCGGAGGAGTTTAGGGGGTGTCCGGTGTAGCTCCCAATGCTGCTAAGTATTGGTTAGAGGCAACAGAGCGAATAATGGATGACTTAGACTTTTTGACTGAGAGAAGTTGAAAGGGATAGTATCTCTTCTCTGAGATGAGTCGTACCAGTGGTGGCTCACGGTAAGGGATGGTGCAGTGGCAGGTGATATCACCTGGGATTATTTTAGGGTAACTTATCAGAGGAAGTATGTGGGGATGGCTATCTTGATGCATAACGTGGGGCATTCCTAAATTTGGTACAAGGAATAAGTTTGCACAGAGTACGAGGTTAAATTTTGAGGTTGAGTAGGTATGTTAGGGTATAGTAGCCACGAAACATGAGTATGTGTTAGGTTCGAGGACGAATGAGAGAGATGAGTGCATGGTGTTGATTGCACCTCAACGTAAAAGGAAATTTACTGTTCTCGTGGAAAAGGCCAAAATAGTGAGGAGGTGAAGCGGACCGAGAAACGGAATCGGGATAGGGCAAGGATAAAAAGAGCTTTAGGCCATCGTGGTCCGGAAGAAGTGCTCAAAAAGGACTAGATTTGGTGGGCGGATCAAGCTACGAACTCTTCTTTGCTACTCGAAGGCCACCGGTGTGCTTGATGTGGGAAGTCTCATTCGGTGAATGTTCAATGGTAATAGAGGATGTTTTGAGTCTTGGTCGATGGAATCTGAGGTAAAGGATGTCCATAGAAGTTAGCTAGGATCCAAGCCGAGGTCAAGGACGTGGTCAATTAAGAGAGATGGCCAAGAACCACGGAGGGTCGAGGTGCGGCTAGGGTAATAGTAATGGCAATGGTCGAGGTCGTGGAGCACTGGCCGAGGTCTTTGGAGGGCTAATGCTAAGCGACTGGGTTGGTTTATGCGAACCAAACGTCGAGAGGAGGCGACCTTGGACGTCATAATCGAGACGTTTATAATTTTAGGCTCCCTTACATTACTTTAATTGATATTGGTTCGACACACTCGTATGTTGCTAGTAGTGTGGTAGGAACTCGAACTTAGTCTATGAGATATCTGCTAAAAAGATGACGGTAGTTAGCCTCAGGACACTCGTGGTGGTAGACAAACTATATAGGGACGTACCCCTAGAACCTTAAGGGGTCGTGTTTCAAGCGGATTTGATGGAACTACCCTTTGGGGAGTTCGATTTAATCTTAGGAATGGATTGGTTGGTTAAGTACCGTGCGTAATTATTTGTCTTGACTAAGCGCATGGTTTGAAAATGGTCGAGGTGTAGAGGTGGTAATGATAGGTGAGAAAAGGAATTACCTATCTAATGTGGTGTCCGCGCTGAAAGCGGAGAAGATGGTAAGGAAAGGATGTGAGGCGTTTGTAGTTTATATTTGTGCTTTGGAAGGTAAGGAACCGGCTATAAGAAGTGTTCAAACAGTGAATGAGTTTATTGATGTCTTTCTAGAAGAGCTTCCGGGTTTGCCCCCGGATCGAGAAGTGGAGTTCGGTATAGACCTTCTATCGAGAACAGCACCAGTGTCTATTGCTCCGTATAGGATGGCGCCAAAAGAATTGGTGGAGTTGAAAGCTGATTCGTGGAGTTCTTTGGATCGGGGTTTCATCTCGCCAAAATCGTCTCTCGTGGGGAGCATCGGTACTCTTTGTTAAGAAGAAGGATTCGTCGATGCGTATGTGCATAGACTATCGTCAGTTGAATAAATTGACGATTAAGAACAAGTACACTTTGCCTAGGATAGACAACTTGTTCGACCAGCTTAAGGGAGCATCGGTCTTTTCCAAGATAGATTTGAGGTCGGGGTATCACCAACTTAAGGTAAAGAGGCGGATATCCATAAGACGGCATTTCGTACTCGATATGGGCATTATGAATTTTTGGTTATGCCGTTCGGGTTGACGAACGCACCAGTATCATTTATAGATATGATGAATCGGGTGTTTCAGCCGTATTTAGATCGGTTCATCGTGGTATTTATCGATGACATTCTGGTGTACTCGAAATCGGAGGAGGAGCATGACGCGTATTTACGAGTGGTGTTGCAGATTCTAAGGGAAAAGCATTTATATGCTAAGTTTAGTAAGTGCGAGTTTTGGCTGAAGGAGGTTACTTTTTTGGGTCATGTAGTGTCAGCTGAGGGGATTAGAGTGGACCCTCGAAAGATTAAGGCCGTTTTGGATTGGAAACCACCGAAGTCTATGGCGGAGATTCGGAGCTTTCTAGGGCTAGCAGGGTATTACCGGAGGTTCGTGGAAGGATTTTCTCTGATTGCAGCGCCGTTAACCAAGTTACTGAGGAAAGGGGTTCCGTTAAATGCGGTACGACAAGCAAGTGAAAGTTTTGAGAAGTTAAAAAGGATTCTGACGGAGGCCCTAGTGTTAATTCAACTGGAAGCCAGAAAGGAATTTACGGTTTATTGTGATGCATCCCACACAGGATTGGGTTGTGTGCTGATGCAAGAAGGAAAAGTGGTAGCATACGCTTCTCGACAGTTGAGACCTCACGAAGTGAACTATCCGACGCATGATCTGGAATTAGCTGCAGTAGTTTTCGCGCTGAAAATTTTGGGATATTACTTGTATGGAGAAAAGTCTGTCGTGTATACGGACCACAAGAGTTTGAAGTACCTTTTTACGCAAAAAATGTTAAATTTGAGGCAAATGAGGTGGATTAAGCTGTTAAAGGACTATGATTGCTCAATTGAATACCACCTAGGAAAGGCTAATGTGGTAGCAGATGCCTTGAGCCGTAAGGTGGTGGCAGATTTAAAAGCCATGTTTGCTCACCTTAGTCTGTATGAGGATGGAAGCCTGTTAGCGAAATTGCAAGTAAAGCCAACGTGGATTAACGAGGTTAAGGAAAAATAGCGGGCAGATGAAGTTTTAAGTGCTCAGTGGTTGCAAGTATTGAATGGTGAATTGGAGGGGTATAGCTTGAACAGGGATGGAGTGATGTGTTTTCAAGGGAAGGTGTGTATGCCTAAGGATGTGGAGTTAAGGCAGAAGATTTTGCAAGAGGCACATAGCAGTCCATATGTTATGCATCCAGGAGGTAGTAAGATGTACCGGGATTTACGGAAGCAGTTTTGGTGGCCGGGCCTTAAGCGTGAAGTAACAAAATTTGTGAGCAAGTGTCTGATATGTCAGCAGGTTAAAGCTGAACATCAGTTACCCTCGGGATTGTTGCAACCGATTAAGATTCCTCAATGGAAGTGGGAAAGGATTACAATGGATTTTGTGAGTAGGCTACCCCTTACGCCTACCAAGAATATTCAATTTTGGTGATTATGGACCGTCTGACAAAGTCGACTCATTTCATACCAGTACGTATGGATTTTTCTCTTCAGAGGTTGGCAAAATTATATGTAGCAGAGATTGTAAGGTTGCATGGGGTGCCAGTGTCAATTATTTCGGACAGAGACCCAAGGTTTACGTCAAGGTTCTGGAAAGCTTTGCACCAGGCACTAGGCACAAGATTAGATTTCAGTACGGCATTCCATCCCCAGTCAGATGGACAATCGGAGAGGGTGATTCAAGTTTTGGAGGACATCCTAAGGGGATGCGTCTTGGATTTCAAGGGCAGTTGGGAGGAATTCCTGCCGTTGGCAGAGTTCGCGTATAACAATAGTTATCAAGTGAGTATTAAGATGGCTCCATACGAAGTGTTATATGGTCAGAAGTGTCGTACCCCTACGTGTTGGATAGAATTGGGAGAGCGGTAGTTGTTGGGTCCGGAGCTGGTTACAGAGATAGAGGATAAGGTGGCAGTGATTCGAGCTCGTTTGAAAGAAGCCTCAGACAGGCAAAAGTCTTATGCCGATCTCAAGCGGAAGGATATAGAGTTTGCTGAAGGTGACAGGGTTTTCTTGAAGGTGTCGCTGTGGAAGAAGGTTCTGAGATTCGGTAAGAAAGGCAAGTTGAGCCCTAGATTTTTGGGCCTTATCGGGTGTTGAAGCGAGTAGGACCAGTGGCTTATCAGCTTGAGTTGCCACCAGAGTTGAGTCAAATCCATGACGTGTTCCATGTTTCCATGCTTAGACGCTATCACTCGGATCCATCATACGTTATGCCGGTGAAGGAGATAGAGGTAAATCCAGACTTAACGTTTGAGGAGGAACCAGTGCAGATCCTGGATCGGGATATTAAGGTTTTGCATAGAAAATCTGTTCATTTGGTAAAGGTACTATGGCGGAACCATGGAGCAAAGGAAGCAACATGGGAGCCGGAGGATATTATGCGTCAGCTATACCCTCAACTATTTTGATCAGGTAAATTTCGAGGCCGAAATTTATTTTAAGGGGGGTAGAACTGTAATATCCTGATTTTGTGGGTCTGTGCATTTGATGCGTTGCATAGCTAAATTAGTAGGTTAAAGGCTTTGAGGTTTGGATTGGGCTCAGGTTTGGGCTTAAATCAGAGTTAAATTGTTTAAAAAGAGAGTTAGTAGTATCTTTAATTTGAATTATTATGTTTAGTAGCAAGATGGGCTTATGGCCCAAATTTTAGAGGTGTTATAGGAGGACATGTGGGTGGCGTCATTAGGGGAGGAGTTTGGGCCAATGTGGCCGCTTAGGGCCCAAGTTAATGAGCCAAAATTTGGCACTTCAAGGGGGGAAGAGAATGGACGGCACCTAGCTACAATTTAGAGGGTTTATTTCTTTTATTTTGTGATTAAAATGATGATAATTAAGAGGGAAGAGTTGGTTCTAAGTTGGCCTCTTCTAAAGATGAGATAGGGATTGGGTTATCATGCAAGATTAGAGCTATCAGGAGGGAGAGAGTTGGCCGAAACTCCAACTCCGAGTGTGTGCTTGTGTATATAGAAATTTGGAAGGGAATTATCATCTTTCCATTTGTTTCCCACTTTCTCATCTTTTCTCTCAAGCCAAAATTCTTTTCTCTCTTTTCTCTCTTCTAGTCAAAATTCCCTAGCCTTCTTCTCTTCTCCAATATCTTCCTGAAAGTCAAATTCTTCTTACTTATATTCCTCCTCCATAACCGAATCTACAAGGAAGGTTTCTGTTTCCCGAAGGTGCACCATAAGCCGCATACTCCTTAGTGATCTGGTGAGTTTCGGGATTTTATTCTATGCGATTTCACTATTCTTTCATTAAGATCTAATCCGAAACACTTGTTTAAGGTCTGTCGATTTTCCCTCTCTGCTTCTAGTAGCCGAATCTGTCTCATTAAAGGTCCCCTGTGTCGATTTGGTGAGAAAGCGAAGGTAGGTAAAGGTAGGTTCGACCGAATGGTTTTGTTGTTGTTCTTTAGAATTTGGCTGAATGTGATTGGTACCCATTTGATTGCGTGTAAAGGATTGGTTTAATACTTGGGTGTTGGCCAAATGTAGGGAGGTTGGTGGAGACATCTTCTTGAAGACTTTCGGGATCCGACAGTTTAGGTAAGGTTGCGATTTAGAGTTATAAGTAAGTGATTAATTAGATCTCACCATTTACATTCGGTTAGTAACCAAGAACAGACAAGCAATAGGAGCAGTTGGATCTGTAAACAACGCTAAAGTAGCGTAGACGCAGTAGTACGAAAACAGGTGTGTAACTCTTACACACTTTCTTACTTAATATGTGTTAATGTTGTGTGTTGTTTAAAAGCCAGAATGACGGCTAAGGTTACTGAAATACCCTTCTGTGTAAAAGCGTAGATGCCGGGTAAGTTGTTACTATTACTCGCGTTGTATGTGATCTATGAAAGCATGTCATCTTGTATACATAATTTAGTATGTTAAACATGATCATACTGATGTTGTTACCATAAATATGTGTTATGGGTGATGAGAGGAGGGGGAAGTATGATCTATCAGACTGTCACCAGTGATTTGGTATCACACAGTGGGTTGGCCCCACATATGTTTAAAATTGTGACTAAGTCTCAGTGGTTTGGCACCACCAGTGGTTTGGTACCATATATGTATCTCTTTTGTAACTTCGGTTACCAGTGGTTTGGCACCACCAGTGGTTTGGTACCACAAGGGGTAGGTTTGGGAGATTTGGATGGATACTAAGTTGGATGGGTTGCATGACTTTCATATTAATGTATGAAATTGTGTAAGGGCATAATTACTTTGGGAGGGGATTTATACACTGAGTCCCGGTAACTCACCCCTTTTCCATTAGATTTTGCAGATGATGCTTAGACCGTGGATATGGAGCCGGAGTAGACTCAAGGTGGCCATGCACAATATTCGGTTTATGATGAAGTTTCCTATTTGGACTTAGTTATTTATATTAGATATTGGTTTTCAGTTATATAATAAGGCCGCCTAAACTTTATTTTGGGTTTTTTTATTTAGTAGACTCTAAAGTTCATATTTACTATGTCAATTAAACTAGGAATTGAATGTTTGAAAAAAACTAAATAAGTACTTGTTTTTATATATATAACGCCTAAGTAAATAATACGGATTATCAACATGTTTTGTACCTTTCCAAAACACCTCGGCATTTTCTGAAAAAAAATTATTAGTTTTACAATGACTTTCCCTTTTCGAAAATCAACGAATCGGCTTTAAAACATTTTTCCTTTCCGTGGCACGTCAGATCCGGCTGCAACGTATAGACCGGGTTTGGGGTGTTACAAGTTTAGACTTGAAAGGATGCATAATCAACATCGAGTCGAGCGGCATTAAAGTATCTTGTGGAGCTCTCGTTTTGTTAAAAGGTACAAGAAATGGAAGTCTTTATATTCTGGAAGGTTCTATAGTGACCAGTGAAATCGAATGTCCCTCGTCCATTACAGAGTCGAAGTAAACTCGGTTGGAGTGGAGGCAACTTGGTCATAAGAGGGAAAAATGTATAACCATTTCGTTGAAGAGAGTTTCTCCTTTGGATGCAAGTTTTGAAAAGTTATGGCACTGTGTTTATGAAAACCAGACCCGGGTTAGTTTTGATTTGGCAGTCACTACAGCAAAACAAACTTTTAGCGGCATTTTTTTTGCCTTTAGACTTCAGCACGAGATTGATTCCCAGAAGGCATGTACTGCTGGGAGCCGGATCCAAAATATTGGGTTAGGATCGAACCCCACCATACCTTTCAAGACCAAAAACATCAGTGATAATTTTATTATAAATATACTCAAGATTAACAGAACTATTAGTCGAAGCAGTCGTACCTTTCAGGACCCAAAACATCGATAATAATTCTCTTATCAATCTCCTCAAGATTAACAGAACTATCAGTCGAAGCAGCCGCTTCATACTCCGCTTTCTTCTCCTTTAGTTTATCCTAATAAATCAATGAAAGATTTAGAAATGAAATATATAATAAGAAGGAATGCAACATAACTTAACATTATAAATTTAAAACTACAAACGATGAATTAAACTATTATAATTAAACATTAGAAATATTTATAATAAATCAAATTTTATTAAGTAAATATACCATAATTTCGCACTTGGATGTCATCGAGATCCATCCTCCTTCCTATCGTAATATCAAAAGTGAAGGCGCCCAACTTTTGACCGATTTAAGCTTCCTACATTGTAGCGAGAAAAAATATAATTTAATAGTATAAAGTCATTAATATTTGACAGAATTAATAAATTATAATACCTCGGCCTCAGCTACACAAGCAAAACTTCTTGAACCTGCCGTGTGCGTGAATTTTTGTTTCTATCTGCTACTTGTTCCAACTCGCTCACGGTCCTACATAATGGAATTTGAATTATGTATATAGTAAATACTATAAACCGAGAAATTTATAAGACTTTAGAAGTACGTAATACCTCTCCTTTCTTTGAATTCCAGAATCTAACTTGATCTTCCCATTGGTACCTCAACATTCTCGGCAGGACATTTCTCAATTTTTCGTCGAGCTTATGTCTTTCTTAAAATATTGTTTTTCAGCGTGCTTTTATTGTCTCTCCATTTTTTACCCAATGTCTTCTTGATATAGTCATCGGAGACCTCTAAAGCAAATCTCTCCTGAAAAAATATAAGTTTAAAAAGTTAATATAAATGAAAGTTAAACCAAAGTATTATAAATTACATTCACATTTTGTTACCTTAATATTATCGAGAGCCTAATTTTTTTGGCATCAGGCGTGTGATGCCATGATTCGTAGTTAATGGGCAACATATTGGCATTTCGTGCTATAATGCCCAAATAGCCTGCTAACAGTCGAGCTTCAGATCCAACAGGCTAGCCATGATTGTTTCTCCTTACTTTAACAAGCTCGACAGGATCTAGATCCCACTACCTTCAGCTAAAAAATGATATATTATTATTATATTAAAATTGAAAAATGAATCAATAATAAATTTCAACATGCATGTAAAATAAACTTAACATTACTTTGAAATCCTGCAGGCTCGTCATCTATGTCAGGCACATTCGAGGATCCAACAACAGTTTGCTGTTCACTATTGCCCTCTTCTGAATTTACAATATTCTGTACAATATTTAAATCTCGTATTCTTCTTCTACTAATTTTTCCTGCAATACACATAAAATAGTTCAAAATTTTAGTAACAAATAACAACAATAATAGTACATTTAAAATAGTTAAATTATATAAAATGGCCAACATTAAAATTATAATATTACATATAAATAATGAATCGTAAAATCTTACTACATCATATTTCGTAAATATCTTTGTCCACATCCTGACGAACCCATTAAAATTGTTGACTAGTACTAAGGATATTTTCATTTAAGTTTTGTTCTGGAAAAGGCAAAGTTTCTGATCTTTCGACTATGCCATCTCTACTTCCATTGCCCATGTCAAACAAGTCTCTAGGGGTGTTCCAGAGTATAACGTACCAACCCTCATCAGTTGGATCTTTTGAGTAAAAAACTTGTTTCACTTGAGAAGAAAATACGTACGGCTCGTCCATCAATTGTTCTCAGTGTGAATCAATCGAGAAAAATTCACTATTGTAAAACCATATTGATCGTTTTTAATTCAGCGAACCGTATTCACATCAGCCCAATCTCCTCGAAATAAGATAACTTTCCATCTACCATAATAATCCAACTCAATTATGTCAGTAAGAAGTCCGTAATACTCCACATTCCCCTTGACGGGATTATTGTCCCTAGCACTAGCATAACTTGTAATTGAAGAATTAACAACAATTCCATAATTTTAGGTTCTCCTCAATCTCTCACGATACTTTGTATGAAATCTGAATCCGTTGATGAGGAAGGCACTATATCTTTTCACTATTCTATTTGGACCTTGTGATAGCCATTTAACTTTGTCATTTACTTCATTCTGACTCCAAACCTATTGAATCGAAAGTAAATTAAGTAATTATAAATGTTATGAGAAAACATTATTACTTGACAATGAAAACTTCAATTGCATACCATTTGGCTTAACTATTCATGAAATGATTCTGTGAACAACTTATTAATTTCTCGTTGTTGTAATCTTCGGGACCGTGAGCGAGCTCTCAATATTTGTTTGTACTCACTATGTTAAAAAAAAGGTTTGCTTTGTTAGAAGACAGACAAATTATAATTGATGAATATTTATCAAATTCTAGAACTTACTTGCGTAATGGTTCCATTGACTCATGATGAAAAAGAACATATCGATGTGCTTGGACCCACGATCTATCATCTAATTCTGCAATTTCGACTTTACCGATTGGTTCTCCAAAACTTTGAAATAAATAAGTTTCGGCCAAGTTATGATCTGTGAGCCCAGCATTTCTACTTGGTCTGTTCATCCTTGTTCCAACATCTTCCAAATACCTTGAATAGAAAGTCATACATTCCTCTGCCAAGTAGCCTTTGGCAATTGATCCTTCCGGATAACGTTTATTGCAGCAGTAAGACTTCAATTTGGATAGAAACCTAAACACGATATAGAACATTATCAAAAGTTGCAACTAAAGGCATTTAGGTGAATGAAAGAATAATTTACAAATAAATTAAGACCTTTCAATGGGATACATCCATCGATAGAAAATGGGTCCACCAAGTATTGCTTCACGAGGGAGATGAATTAACAAGTGCACCATAATTGTGAAGAAGGAAGGCGGGAAGATCTTCTCCAGATTGCATAAAGTCAGTGCGGCTCGATCTTGTAGTGTCTCAAGTTCTTGAACATTCAAAACTTTGCCACAAATGCCTTTTATTATATTGGACAGTTCAATTACACAAGACGTCACCTTTTTCGACATACAACACCCCATAGCAACTGGCAGTAAGTCTTGCATCAAGATGTGATAGTCATGCTATTTTAAGCCATATAGTCTTCGATCTTTAAGACTCACACATCAAGATATATTTGATGCATACGCATCGGGGACCTTTATATCCTTCAACACCATACAGAACACTTATTTCTCCGTCTTCGACATTGAATAAATAGCAGGTGGCAACCGATATTTCATACTTGGAAGTGCTTGGGGATGAAGCTCACGCCGAATTCTCATGTGGACTAAATCAAGTCGACTCTGAAGATTGTCTTTCGATTTTCCATCGACATTCAAAATAGTCCCAATGATGTTCTCGCAGACATTTTTCTCAATGTGTATGACATCAAGATTATGGCGTAAAATCTTATGCTCCCAATAAGGCAACTAAAAAAAAATACTTCTTTTTTTCTAAAATCCGCCTCATTAGGATTATCCTCGTCATTAGATTCATCATCAGATTCATCCATTGATCTTCTATTTCTTTGCGTGTTGGCCAGTTGATTCATCTTCCCATAAATGAAATTCATATCTTTTAACATGAACAATATTTCGGATCCACCGGTCTCCGAAGGAGCTTCTCCAAACTCTTTAGTACCGTCAAATTGAGTACTCTGAAATCTAAATCTATGATTTTTCGGTAACCACAGACGATGCCCCATGTAAGAGAACTTATTCCCATTATATAACCATTGCGAACATGTCTGCGCAACACAACAAGGACAAGCATAACGTCCCTTGGTACTCCAACCAGATAAATTGGCGTACGCTGGGAAGTCATTAATAGTCCACATCAAAGCCACACGTAAATTGAAGTTCTCCTTTCTCAGCACATCGTATGTCTCAACACCAGCCCATAATTGTTTTAACTCTTCAATAAGTGGCTGCAAATATATGTCAATATCATTCACGGGCCCTTTCTCTCCAAGGATAATCATAGACAAGATAAAGGATGATTGTTTCATGCAAACCCATGGAGGCAAATAATAAGGAACAAGCACCACAGGCCAAATACTGTACACAGTTCTTATGATTTTGTAAGGGTTAAATCCATCAGCTGCTAGCCCCAGCCTCACACTCCGAGGATCGCTTGCAAAACTTGGAAATTTGGAGTCAAATGATTTCCAAGCTAAAGAATCTGCAGGATGCCTTAACAATCCATCATCGGTTCGTCCATCATGGTGCCACGTCATTGACTCGACTGTCTTCGACGACATGAAAAGCCTTTGAAGCCTTGGTATTAGCGAAAAATACCGCAAAATCTTAACTGGCTGCTTCCTTTACTGTGTATCATTTTCATTCTCGTTACCATCCTCTGTATTTCTATTCATCCAACGGGATTGACCGCATACATGATAGTACTGTTGGTTTTTTCGGTCGCCCCAATACAACATGCATTCATTTGGGCAACTATGAATTTTGTTGTAACCAAGGCCCAAATCTTTGATCAGTATCTTCATGTCTTTGGAAGATTGAGGGATTTTCACAAACGGGAACATTTCTCTCAAAAACTCTAACAACATTGTCAAAGAGTTTCCGATCCACCCTCCCAAACATTTTAGGTGAAAAAGACGAATCTGAGAAAGCAGTTTTGAAAATTTAGATCCCTCATACAATTCTTCGTTCATTTCACCAAGTAACGAGTAGAACTTCGCCGCTTCTTCATTTGGCTGATCATTAAGTACATTTCTTCCCCTTTCGGTGAAAGTATTTCCACCAAAATTGTAATCATCGGTTGCACCCAAGTCATGTGGAAATGATTGCAAACCATTACTGCGCATATTAAAAGCATCCCGCAACATGCCTTCCATGTTATCTTCGCTAACATTCTGATTGTACCAACTATGAGGATAACCCATATTCATCGATGAAGATGATCCACTAGATGTACACTCTCCATGAAAAATCCATTTTTTATACCCCCAGACAAAGCCATCAATAACTAGATGTTCGTAAACAACTTCATGATAATGCCAATTGATATTGCAACACTTCTTACACGGGCAAAGAATCACATTTTCTTGGCTTGCATTTTGAAATGCAAAATTCAAAAAAGTTTCTACTCCATTTCGATAGCCGTTGCTTACCATTGACAAATTCATCCAAGTCCTATCCATTTCGTAGTTATTGAAGTCTAAAGTTGACAATAAATTACACGGCTAAATTGTTAATTTATAATTTATGTAAGTAATGATATGATCATATATATAAGCGAGTATTATGTAAGTTATGTAAATTATGTAAGTTATGAAGTTTGATCTTAAAATTATGTAAGTTATGAAATTTGATCTTAAAATTAAGTAAGTTATGTATCCTTTAATATTCATCATACATGGCATTGTTACACCTAGGGAGGATCCATTATATCTAACAGTTAGATATAAGGCAACCCGTCAGGTTTCCAGCCTATATACTTTGAATCTTTTTTTTTTTTAAGAATTTGAATTTTAAAACGAAATTTTTTTTAAGATTCATCATACATGACATTGTAAGTTATGTATTATGTAAGTTATGAAGTTTGATCTTAAACTTATGTAAGTTATGAAATTTGATCTTAAAATTATGTAAGTTATGTATTATGTAAGTTATGAAATTTGATGAAAGTTTTGAAATTTGATCTTTAAACTAAATGCTTATATTTTAATTATTACATTAAACTACATGTATTATGTAAGTTATGTAAGTTATGTAAGTTATGTATGTTGTGTGAGTTTTGTTAATTATGTAAGTTATTTAAATAATCATCATTATTATTATTATATTGATAAAAATTTATAAGTTTTAAATTACTTATGTAAGTTTTAAATAATAATTATTTATTTAAATAATAATTATGTAAGTTTTAAATTTTCATTTTAAGAAGGTTTTAAATTATTTTTTAAAAAGAATTGATTTTTATATTAAAAATATTTAAATAATGATCATTATTATTATCTTGATAAAAAATTATATGTTTTAAAAACATTTAAAAATATTACATTTTGAAATCAAACATTATTAATATAAAAAATAGTCATTTTATTTTATAAATTTTAAAATTTAGGAAAATTATTATTATTAATTTTAATTTTTGTTAAATTAAAGTTAATCACAAACGTAATTTTACATTTTTAAATTTAAAACTAATAAATTTAATAAAAAGTATAATAATTAAATTTAAATTTTAAAATATAAAAAATTATAACATATTTTAACAATTAACTTTTATATTTTATTTATGTTATTTTTAATATCGTACCGTACCTTAAATTTTAAAAAATAATACATGGGAGCTAGTAAAAAAATCTAAGCGGCATGATTAGACCGTCTCTTACTCATTTGGACAGCAATTTGGACAAAAAAATTTTAAGATTCATCATACGTGGCATTGTTACACCTGGGGAGGATCCATTATATCTTACAATGAGATATAAGGCAACCCGTTAGGTTTCCAGCCTATATACTTTGAATCTTTTTTTTACAGCAAAATAATAAACAGCATATATACCAACCATGCAGGATAATAAACAACAATTTGGACAAATTCATCATTACATAACTGTTACTGTAACACCCCAAACCCGGCCCACAAGCCCTGACCGGATCTGGTATGTCACTGCGGAAAAACGGTTGGAAAAATCTTTGACTTTAGAATAAAACTTGAAAATTTTGTTAACTTCTGGAGAGTGTGTCCATTAAAAATTATTTAATAATATAAGCTCGATATAAAATACGTGAATTAAAACTTTATTATAATTTATTATATTATAAATCATTTGAAGAAAATATATCTAAGTATAATATAAACTTCGATAATCGTAAATAGAATACTTTAAATAAAGGTGGCCCTTATTACATCAAATAAATACCCAAAACTGATAATATGAAATAATTAAATCAAATAAACATCTACTGCATAAAATCTGCTTCCGCAAGAAAACTTCTTCTGCATGGCCACCTTTGTATCCACTCCAACCCGGTCCGAACATCATATCACCTGCGATGTTGGATAAATAATTGGGTGAGTCATACAGACTCAGTGTGTAATTAAACCATCGGAATCCACCCACATGCTAGCCACATAACATTCCAATTATCAAATGCAAGATGTAAATATAATCATTTAGACATTACCACAATCTGGGCTTGGCCCACATTCACGTATGTTCTCATAACATACCAATCCACATTCAGGTACTGGGCTAGGCCCTTTTCTCATTAATTCACTGATTACTGGGCTTGGCCCATTTCCACGTATGTTCTCATAACATACCAATCCATATGTCATATTGGGCTTGGCCCATTTCCATATCATTTCATAACAAAACCATGCAATCATGATACCCAACCCAATCCTAAGGTCCATCCGCTACACACCCCCTTGTCCACCTACCACACGCCGGGGATTATCGAATCACCTCTCCTTTTCCCTCCTAAAGGCAACCAATGCCATCCACGATGTAGCACGTAGCTAACATCAAACCACGATGGGGCACATAGCAACCCATCAAGCCACGATATGGCATAAGCGATATCGATCCAGTAACCACGCGAACTAAATCGCAAAAGATCCACAACGCGACCTCGATCGGCGCCAATCCATGATGTAGCACAAAGTCGACATCAACCACGTACTCGAAGTACACCCGTACCTTCTTTCATAACCCACCCATGCACATGTAACATGATATAATGACAAGATGATGCATGTGCATGTCATTCACAATCATAGGCATACTCACATATTAAAAAAATCAATTATCACATATTAACCAATTTGCTACTAACCTGGTCATCATCATACCCCTTAAGGGTATCCATTTCACATATGGTACTGCATTCATTAGTAAACGTATAGCACAACAGAGATCATACAAATCCCGGAAACAATGGCTAACTACACACCTTATAACCTCAAGCTCTAAACCTCGATCCGATGCTATCGTTTAGCGAGACTACCGCTATCGCCTATAGTTTTCATGCTGCGCCCACACCCGGTGGCCAATCCGAACAATTAAACCGACCTCTTCTTGAACTTTGAGATGGGAGTTTTCCCTTTGCCCTCTTGACTGGCACTCGCATCCATAACGATATCTAATCAACACACGATTAATACCGATCTCAAACGAATAAACCATAAACTATACATCCTCATCAAACGAATCGAGATCCCAAAGGCTTTCTTTACTCTTGTCGATTTGGCCCTAAAAGATCATAGCCACCACTTGGTCAACACATAAACACATACAATGGCCTAAGGCCGATTACCAATGAATCATTTACCCTTTTACTCGGATCTCAAACACCACCGATCTTCGAAGTTGCCAAAATCCTCTGTTTACGATATTAGAATCGGCTAATACCAAAATCCATGGAAAAGGCCCTTTGGCGAATATTAATGAATCACTTACCCTTACCTTACAACCGATTTGGTTTCCTACCAAATCCGAGCCAAGCGATGGTTCACCTCTTTTCCTACGATTAAAAGAGACACCTCAAGGAGATCAAGACCACTCTACTATTCGCCAAGATGAAGATAAAAAGAAAAGGAGATTTGGCAATAAAAGGAGAGATTCGGCTAGCAAAGTGATGAAAGAAAGTAAAAGAAATGAGAATGTTCAGATTCGGTCACCAAATAAAATGTAGAACAACGTGAATAGGGGAATTTTTAGGAGAGCTAAGAGCAAAAGAAATCGAAGTAGACAGGATGAGGTTTAGGGGGTTCAAGTGAATATTCGGCTACTAGCAAAATTTAGGAGACACAATTTACAACTTTTGACAAGAGACTAAAAGAATAATTGACATTCTAACCCCTATTTATAAAATTCTAAGCACCCCTCCCTTGAAGACTCCAACATACGGCCATTTCCTAGAATCTCTCCTAGCCATTAATTCAAACACATTTGAATTAATCAAATCTTTTAACTTACTCCCAGCCAACCATTTAAAATCAATTCAAATAAAAAAATAAAATATATCCCACCTTTTATCCATTACCACCCCTCCAATTTAAAATACAAAATAAAAATAAACTAATATTAATCCATTATCCCACCGAATTCAAAAAAATAAATACAAAACTCATCCTTATCTTCCAATGCCCATGTGCCGTCCACCTTCACGCCAATCAGCAGCAAAAAGAAGAAAACAACCCCACCTGCAGCCTCCAAGATTCGAACATAGGACCTGGGGGAAACCAGCAGCCAAGTAGCGCCCAGGCCATTCGGCCAACCTGCCTTTCATGACAAAAAGCCCCAACATTTATTTTTAAATCCTTCCTACTTCAGCCCATCACCACATAACAAAATAAAAACGCCAAAAATGCCGCTCCAGCCCTCGAACCTGCGCCCTTTCTCTCCTCCAGCGCCTAAGTGGCGCATGAGAGCCACTTTGCTAATCGGACTTTCATGTCCACCATCACAGCCATTAATTTTAAGGCCTACTTAGCTCGATCCTTTGGTGACGTAAAATAAAACAAAATTCTCGCCTTAGCAGCTCGAACCCTGCTCCCTTAGGCGTCACCTTCCTGTGCTCCAAGCAGTAGCCGCCCATGCCACTCCACCCAACTGTTTCTTGTGTTCTAAATTCCACCAATTTATTTTAAGGCCTTCTTGCCCTATTTCCCTTTTACACTAAAATCTAAAATTTTCAAAGCCTTCTCCTTTCATTCAAGCATTCTTAAATCCTCTAAACACATCCAAGCACACCCAAAACCTTCCAACACCTACATTATACTCAAACTGCATAGCCCCTAAACCTTGGATGTTACAGTTACTGATCATAATTTTGAACTAAAATGTACCTTAATAATTTCAAGAAGCTGTTGTACTCCACTCTCACCAAGAAACAAAGGCTGCAAATTGGTACGAATCAGTTGATAAATTAAAAGGTGTAAAATGGTGTAAAATCATTTTTCAACAGTACAATGTGTTTGATACTTACCGGGTAATTACAGCTTTTTGTCAATCCTTTAGAACTTAAGCTTCAGTTACTATATAAAACCTGCAAAGGAGGCAGATGAATTAGAATGAAAGCTTATATTGGATAAACGCCAAAAGAACAAACAACAGCATTGAACAATGTCTCGGGTTAGATTTTCTAAGTTTTTTCATGTATTTAGAAGATCATTATAGGTCATATACATGTATTTATGTGTCGGACAAGGGTACTTACGTGCTAACAGTAGAAGGCATATAGAGTCGAAGACTAAACCGATTTTCAGCAACAATTCTGTCAACAAGTGGTATAGCATAGCCTATAGGTAGCCATTAAAAGTCATGAGATAGTGGCGGGGAGAAACATAAGAAGAAAATTGGGTAATAAGTTGAAAACGAAACAATGTGTTGATATCAGCAAACCTTCAAAGCCAGCAGTAAATGGTACAAGCTCAACTAAGATTTAAAAGTAAAACAATATAAGAATGAGAAAAAAAATCAAAATTTCTATAAGTAATATATTTTAATAAAATATAAGTATTTTAAAAATATCTGACAAGATCCCAACTCCATGGCAAAAGATATCAAGAATTCTTCTATGTTGTCACAAAGTAAATAAGGTTTAGTCGAAATAAAAACAGCAGAGTAACATTTACTTTTTGCTAGGCTGAGACCTGTTTGTTGAAGTGTTGACAATACAATTGGATTTTTATTTTCCTCTCAAAATGCCAAACTACTTCAGTATTTTCACTTACAAAGCTAAGATCCTGGTGTTAATCAGATGACATAACGCCTAGATGTATACCAATAGGGTTATATCTCACCTATTTTCCTTCTTGTTCACATAATCCGGTATGCCCGCAAATGAAAATATCGAAAATGGAAATTTATAGTTTCTTTTTAAATGTTAACTTTAAGAGAATATTTAAAAACTGACCATAACCAACGTTGGATAAATAGGTTCGGTATCTCACAAGAAGAAAATTGACTAAAGAGGATCGTGGAATTTTAACATGCCAAAGAAGGTTTAAGCCCATCATCATTACCATCAAGTCAGCATTTAGAATATGGTATTGTAATATGGATTCTCTCCATTACCAAAATGATAACTTGCAATAACATGCAAACAAGTAGTCATCCTTATCTATGACCTTAATCGACTCAGATCGCTTTAACGTTTAAAATTTAAACCTGAACAAATCTAATGCTTAAACATATTACTCGAGGAACTTACAAATTTGCAAGGGACCAAAAGCAAGAAAGATACGAAGAATCGAGCAAAGAACAAACTTATCAACTACGTTTTTGCTAATCTTGGATGCAAGCTCAAAGGCTTTATCGGCAATTCCACATTACATTGCGAAGGCAAACTATGAGATTAGTTATTGCTTGCCATGAAATGCCACAAGAGTGACCCTCTCAAAAGGCATAGGCATAGGCATAAGCACGTAAATCATCATTTTATCTAATTTAATCATGTAGAAAATAGTATATGATTGCATCCAGATTAATGTTGACATATTTAGATATGTGAAAAGAAAAGAATAAAACTCAAGCTTGTATTTCAAGTCTTACTAATCTACTTCATTAAAGATTGTGAATTATCTGGATTAATTTTTTAAAGTTTTTTCCGATATAGCCACTAAACTACCAAAGACCTACCTTTGATGTAAAGTGCTCATCCCGAACGTAAACTTTAACCCATCAAGTTTTCCCGTCTCTGAAAGATCATCAATGAATAGCTTCACCTATGTAGCCTAATTAACAAAATTTAGGGAGCAAATAAGAGATTATGCTAACAGAGCATAAGGGAAATAGTAATACACACATCAGTAGCAAGTCGTTGTCTGTCAAATGGATAGCCAACTACAAAGCCTACCAGAGAAAGTTCAGAGATCTACATAAAGATAGGAGAAAAATGATCAAGAGTCATAAAGTAGATAGCTCAAAGTTCAAAAATAAGCAGCAGCATCCATGGCCTCAGATATATACATATATCTTCTCATACCGATTGTTCCATGGGTGCATTCATAGACATAATTAAAAACAAAAAAGGAGAGAAGCAAGCCAACTTCACTTAAAATACGATTGTGAAATTGTTACGACATGATTCCGCAACTTGATTAGATGAGTTTTGACCCAAAAGTCCTATATTATTATGTTGTTTAGATGCTTCTAATGAAGGAACATATGAGACTCATTGATATAGAAATAAAGGAGCACTCGAAGCAAAAGATTAAGCCAAGGGAGACAAGATTAATCAAAAGATTAAAAGATTCCACAAAGCAATGTAGCAACACAAAAGCAGTCCCATTTGTAACAAAACTAAAAGGGGCAGACAACTTCATCAAATACAAGTCCAGCAAAAGAAGGTGACTTACAAGTTGGTCGATGGTGACGGTGACTGGCGACGAGGCAGATGAAGGCCGACGCGATGAGGAAGAATGGACAATCGACGGCAAAGCAGGAGAGGATTTGAGGAGGATTCTGATTTTTGGGAATTTAGGGATTGTGAAAAGAAGGTGAAGACACTAAGGAATTTTGGGTGATGGAACTGAATAAAACCCAACACAAAGAAACGGCGTCGTTTTGATAAAAAAAATTAAAGTTTATGGCGTTTTTTTAAACTAGTGCCGCTATTGCCTACTTATAGCGGTGCTTTTACCCTAGAGCCGCTAATACTAAAACCTAATATAAAATGAGTTTTTGCAATTTTTTACAATTTTTTAAAATTTTATTGTACATAAAGTTTACCTACTATCTCTTAAATAATTTAAATTTTTATTTTTACCAATTTTGAATATTAATATTTTTAACTGAAATATTGACTAAAATATTAAAATTTAAAGTTTGTTTTAAATTTTTAATTTCTTATTTTTAACATTTTAAAATTTTTCAATATTTCTATAAATTTTAAATTAACATATAAAAAATAACATTTAATTATATGTATACACCTAAATTTTGGTAGCGATACATCTCGTAATTATATATATATATATATGAATTTCAGTTTAATGTGTAATTGTAGACGTGAAATTCTATTTCTAGTTTAAATGTATAGTTCAAACTTTAATTTTGATTTAATCATACACAATTTTAAAAAGTAAATACATCATATATATATATATTTATATATTGAATAAATATAAATATTATGTAATATATAAATATAAAATGTCATTATATTAATAATTGTGTTAATAATTTACAAGAACTAGATCAATTGCACACTAAACCATTGTTGATCATGTATGCTTTTGGGATTTAACCCATTTTGATTTATATTTTTTAAAATAATAATTTATATTTATCTTATTTAGATTTGTATTATAAAAAATCAAAGATACACAAGTAGTTCACCATATTTACCCTTAAACCCTAAAAATTAAACCTTAAATCCTGAACTCTAAATCTCAAACCCCAAACCCCAACCCTAAACACTAAACTACAAACCTTAAACCATAAGCCATGAATCATAGACGCTACTTAAATAAAAATGGTTTCGACGCTTAAAATAAATTGATTTTTTATCATTTTACCAAAAAACCCCAAACCCTTAAACCATACTAGCCTAACCCCTAATACCTTAAACCATAAATGATTTTCTATAATGTTTTTATCAAAGCCTTAAACCCTAAAATCCTAAGTCATAAACACAAACCGTAAACCTCAAACCCATAACCCCTAAAATCATAGACCTTAAACCTTAAATTATTAAACCCTAAAACCCTAAATGCTTGTCATAACTACAGAATCTAACACTGAAATCTTAAAGTTAAACTTACATCGCATTTTAACCTTAAACTCATAATTAAGTAATTAAATACTTTCACATTACTTATAAGTGAATGTATCAAAATAAAATATAATTAAAAAACGAGTCCCTACATAAAAATGGCTACTCAACTTTTAGCGACGTTTGTACAAAAAACACCGCTATTTCTCAGATTATTAGCGGTGTTTGTAAAAAAAAACGCTGCTATTTCTCAGATTATTAGCGGCGTTTGTACAAAAACGCTGCTATTGCTTAATTTTTCACAGCGTTTGACCCTAAAACGCCGCTATTGCTTAGTTTTTAGCGGCGTTTTCATGCAAACGCTGCTAATGTATAATATTTGTGGTGTTTTTTGTCCAAATGCCACTAAAAACGCCGCTAAAGCCCTGTTTTGCTGTAGTGAGTACACAAGTTGAAGGCTAGAAGTCTTCCAGCTTCTAAGCACAAATTCAACTCAGTTAATTCCCTGCATAGTTCAAGATAGGCCCATGGTGGGCTTTGGCAAAGATGGCATTGTAAGAATTCGTGTCAAGGTGGAGATTGTTAGAGTTGTGTGACCCAAATTCGAAGAGATTGCTTGCAAGTCAAGTTAAACAAAATATATTTTCTTTCTAGAAGATTTAGTGTTTATTAGTACAATATATTTAGCATTTATTAGCATAATTTGTTTGACTTACTAATTTAGCCTGTAAATAGGTTCTTTTACAACCTTAGAAAGACACACCCATTAGATATTAGAACTCTCAACACATTTAGAGAATTTTGTGTTTACGTTTTGAGGGTTCTTTGTTTTCGGGTTTTCGGGGTTTAGTTTTTATCTTCATCTTTTGTACTCTTCGTTCTTTTGCCATTATAGTAAAATTATTTTTGCCCGTGGTTTTTATCCTCTTTAGAGGAGTTTTTCCACGTTAAATTTGTGTGTTCAATTTCTCAATTTATTTTGCTATTTTTTTACTTGTTGCTTAATCGGGACGATCCTAACAATAACAATATGTAAAGGTACCATTGAGGCCCCTGTATAAGAAATCAGATTACATTTTGCTCCATTTATTAAAACTAATCAAATTAGTCATTTTATGTTAGATTAAAGAGTATATTATTTATTTTGTTAAAAGTTTCATCCATTTCTATTATTAAAAATTGGTCATTGTATGTTAGCATGAAGTACACGTGGCATGACACATGTCACCAACTAGTTATTTCATTAGCCAAATCGATTTTTATTAGTATAAATAGATGAATTTTTTTAAACAAAGAACTAATTTATTTTTTAATCTACTATACAATGATTAATTTACCCATTGTTAATAGAAAGAGCAAATACAATTTGACTCTAAGATACAAAGTTCTCATGGTACTTTTAATGTAAACAATCAAGTTAGCAACTTGAAGAAAATTAAATAAATAAAAAAGGTTTTTCTTTAAAATATCTTAGAGTGAGGTCTAGCCGTCTAGGTCATCCTTAGAATCAAGCAATTGTTGCAAAAGTATGACAGGGCAATCTTTTTGGAGATGATTATTAAGGCTCTTCCAGTGTTGCTTCGGTAATGAGTTCCATGAGGACATGCTTGTTTCAAGGGAAAATGTTGCCTAGTCTAAATTTCCCATGTACAAGGATGGGTACGGCATGCAACAGAAAGGGCTTAAAGTGACAGTAAGATGTTATTTGAGATTTTTGTTCTCTCTCGTGCAGAGTGAAACTTCCCCGACTCAATTTCTAGTAGTGCTTGAGTGTTTATTTTTATGTCTTCGATAGTTTCTATAAAAAAATAGAACCAGTACAATAAAAGAATTTTGAATTGATACCTCATGTTTAGACTATCATGGTAGATTTAGAACAAGACTTGCTTCATGTAACTATAAATGAAATGAGTTACCGCTTTTTGTTTTCACTTTATATTTTATTGAGTTTTAATATTTATTTATTGTATAATTTTTCATTACTTTTCTTTTCTCATCTTTAAACCCAGTAGTACTTTCTAGGAGCCTAGACATATTGGTACTTGGTCCCAAAGAAAAGGGCAAAAAGGTAAAGTCAACAAAATCCAAGGGTTTATGAAGGGTTTTAGCTCCACCTCCATGCTCCCTAATAACCCCCATTTTCCCCTTGAATCTTCTCCTCCCATGGACTATCCCTTGCTGCCATTTTAACCAACCTCTTCCTCATAAGATTCCTTTTCTACCACTCGACTGCTTCTGAATCCCTTCCAATGCTGAAACTCCTATCTTCCACTTCTTCTCGTGTCCACTGCCTCACAACACCGACTCCGAGCCTCCGAATCAAGCAGGAGCCCAATTCGTTGTTCTATGCATTGGGTCGACTTACCGGGTTGACTCAGAGGAGCCCTAAGAATTCGTTCTTCAGGGCTTGCTTCTGTTCTGATTCCAGCGATGGGTCTGGGTCGGGTTCTGGGTCCCAACCAGCGGTCGAGGTCGACGAAAAGGGAGCTGAGTCACAGTCCGGGTCTGACTCGAAAGCATCGTCCGCGATTGTGTCTACTTACCCCAAGCCAGAAGATTATTTGACGGTTGGTTTCGGAAATTATGAATCTTTTTTCGGTCGGAGTTTGTTTAGTAGCACAGTTTCAGGAAAAAAAAAATTTCCCTATATTTTTTTCTAAAATTTGTTGCTGTTAAAAATTATGAATTTTTCTGAATGTTCATTGGTTTTTGCTCTTCCAGGCTACTGTTCAGGTAAAATGGGCTCTTTTCATAACATTTATGGTGTAAATTTTTGTTGGACTTGAATAAAAAAAAGTTTAGTATTGTGACATTGATCGGATTTGATGAAATGAGTGGAAATTAGTGAATTTACAAATCCATATTTTGTACTACTTTATTCTCGCTTGAACATAGTCAAACAAATTGTGAAGTTTTTTACTTCAAGGGTATGTCTTGAAATTATGAACTGCATTTCCAAATAAAGCTCGGTATTTGTTCTCTACCACATTTGTTTATTGAATTGTTTATGTTATTTGTTGCAGGTTTTGGCGTTACCTTTACCTCATAGACCCCTTTTCCCTGGATTCTATATGCCTATTTATGTCAAGGTATGACATGCTGTCCACTTACATGGACTATGAAATTTTCCCATACGTTTTTTCCTTAGGGCAGTGATAATTTATGAAGTATATATTATGAGCTACATTGTTGAACTCTATGTTCTCTTATGGTTACAGTTTATAGCTTGCAAAAATACAACATAAGTCGGTTATATGCACGTATAAAGTGTTCAATGATATTAATCAAATTCAAACTCTAGTTGGATCATTTCTTATGAATTTGATTGTAGATCTTATCTTGATCAACATGTATCTATGGCATTGCGGAGTTAATATGATGAACCTTGAAGTGGAATATTTGATATATTAGATTTTTTAGAGCAAAATTGTTGTTTTATAACTCAAGAAATCTCCACTTGGTGCTCTATATTCTTCTACTTAACTTTGGTGATAATATCCTGTTGAGTTTGTAGCTTGCACCATTAGCTAGGACTTGCAGTCAATGGATTTGCTTGGCATGATGCTTTCTTGTGCAGGATCCTAAGTTGTTAGCAGCTTTGCAAGAAAGCCGAAAGAGGCAAGCTCCATATGCTGGTGCTTTCCTTCTTAAAGATGAACCAGGGACTGAGTCTAGCACTAGTTCTGAAACAGAGAAAAGTGTATATGATATTAAGGGAAAGGAGTTGTTTAATCGACTCCATGAAGTTGGCACCCTTGCCCAGGTATGTAAATTTTTTTTTTTTTTTTTGCTATTCTTTTAAGTAAAATAAGGTCCTTCTATATCTTGTTTGGTGTTAAGTGCAATAAATTTAATGGCAGTTAGAGATGTATACAACCACAAAACATGTCCCTTGATGCATATATTTATAATGTGATCTTTTCAGATCTCAAGCATCCAAGGAGACCAGGTTATCCTTATTGGTCACAGGCGGCTTCGAATTACAGAAATGGTGTGTGGGAACAATCCTGGATTCATCTTTTCACCTTCCAAAATTTGATGTTTGTTTAAAATTATCTATGTCCTACAGAAGTGGAATCTTTGTTAAATGCAAAACATTCTGAACTTAACAATATGGTTTCTGAACAGGTCAGCGAAGATCCCCTTACAGTCAAAGTTGATCATCTCAAGGTACATTTTCTATATGTTATCATTTCCACAATTCTATGCTCAAGTTTGAAACTTAGAGTTGATGGTTCCTAGCATGCAATCAATAGTTTATTGATGTATTAGTTCACCTAGTTGTCTTTATGATCCAGGAAAAACCTTATAACAAGGATGATGATGTCATAAAGGCAACATCATTTGAGGTTATATCAACCCTAAGAGATGTTTTGAAAACTAGTTCACTTTGGAGGGATCATGTTCAAACATATAGTCAGGTGTGTTCTTTCTTTCAAAATTTTTATCTTCTCTTCATTTCCAGAGCTCCTAACTTCTCTTTGTACTTGTACTTTGCCTAAATTATTCCCTCAAAGTGGGTAGATCCTCCTTTGGATTTCACATTATATGGTCATCTTATATTTGCCTAGATATTTAAGCAAACATTCTGTGATTAAGTTTATTGTTACAACAAGTTAGTCTTATATCATGCCAATTGCTTGTGATAGAAATGGTTATATGTACTTATTTATTTCAGAATGTACTATTTGTTCTGATCAGTTAGCTTTCATGAGCTACCTGTGATATCTTTATTTTTCTGTTTTTTGTCTTCTTTCTCAATGTATGCAGCATATAGGTGATTTCAATTTTCCAAGATTGGCAGATTTTGGAGCTGCAATATCTGGTGCAAACAAATTGCAATGCCAACAAGTTCTTGAAGAGTTGGATGTAAGTTGCTTGGATATATATGTTACTGTTGGCACTAATATTTGAGGGCCAGTACTGGTTTTGTTTGTTCTGTATTTGAGGATACAGTTCACACGCTTCTATCATGTGAACTATGTTGTCCTGCTGTCTTCACCTTATGGAATTTGTAACCTATTTGTTTGTTTTTATACATTCAGAGACTGGAGTAGTTATCTTCCTCATCTCTTTAAACTGTGCTATACTGTTAATAGGTGCATAAGCGTTTACAACTTACGCTGGAATTAGTAAAAAAGGAAATGGAAATAAGCAAGATTCAGGTACTTCATAGAAGCTCTATATTGACCAAGCATTTTTGTTGTCATTTGATTTGGAGTGCTTCTAAACCATTTGGAGGTCATTTTTAGGAATCAATTGCAAAAGCAATTGAGGAAAAGATTAGTGGTGAACAACGCCGATACTTGTTGAATGAGCAGCTTAAGGCAATAAAGAAGGTATTTGATTCCTCTGAAATGTTCTTTATGTATTTCTTTGGCGGTAATGCTTTTACCAAATTATCTTTATAAATTATGGTCAAATGTGTGTGTTTAAACTTTCTGTGCGTTCAAGTCTATATTCTCAATTCCAACGTCCCTTAGAAATTAGAATTAAATTCATTTGTTCTGGTGCAGGAACTTGGTTTGGAAACGGATGACAAAACCGCACTTTCAGGTTAGTTCTGTTTCATGATATATTTTGCAGAAAAGGAAGATGCTATTTAGCCACCTGCTTTTCCTCTTTTATTCTCCTCTCTTTCTTTTATAAATGATGATTTGCAATCATGGATGCTTCTTTTGAACCAATTTGTTGTTGAAATTATTGAATTTGCAAGCAAACTCTTCTAAAAAACGAGGTCCATGAATCTGTTTTTGAATTGCCTATTAAAATAAGTTTGTGTCATTAGGGGTTATTTGGAAGTCCAAAAGTTCTGTACTTTTGAAACTATAGAATTTTTAGTTTTTTATTTTTGAATCATTTATGTGCACTTTGATATATGGTTACTTTCTTTCATTGCAGCAAAGTTCAAGGAAAGACTTGAACCAAATAGAGAAAAATGCCCACCTCATGTGTTGCAAGTTATAGAAGAGGAGCTAACAAAGCTGCAGCTGTTGGAGGCCAGTTCGAGTGAATTTAACGTAACTCGGAACTATCTCGATTGGTTAACAGTACTCCCTTGGGGAAATTACAGGTTCGGTTACTTCTGAAAAGGAACACTTGTTAAGATTTGGATTATGCAAGTCTCTGTATGATTCAGCAATGAAAGCATATAAATATATATGTTAAATGAGTCCTGATTTTCAAATACAAGCGATTGTGATATCATGATCCGATAGCAGGTTTTGTTCACCCTGGCACAAGTAGTTCCATATATTAATATATAATCCTTTAATGGTTATGCATGAAAGTGGGAGCAAAATAGAAAAGGTCAACTCAGCAGACTTTAAGAATTCCATCTGTTTGCTTAACTCCAATGTCCATTTCTCTATGCAGTGATGAAAATTTTGATGTTGTTCGGGCACAAACAATTCTTGATGAAGATCATTATGGATTAACTGATGTTAAGGAAAGAATATTGGAATTTATAGCTGTTGGAAAACTCAGAGGAACTTCACAAGGTCAGTCTAGTTCTTTTCAATATAGAAAATGCTGTTGAATGGATGTTCGATGTTTTTCTGTCTCAGTGGGTTTCATCTGGTAGTCATCTGCAATACTGTATCATTGAAACTGTTAATTTATTCTCCTTTGCTTGAGGAAGTGCAGTCTTGTTCATGTGAAGTACGTTGGGAGAGCTTGAACATAAACGAGAGGGGGAAAAATGTCCTGGCAAGAATTAAATAAAGACAACTTACTAGGCCTTTAGGATGAGCCATATTCGTTTAAAAGTTTTTCTTTAAAGAAAATTAGCCACAATTGACCTTTTCTACTTGTATTCCGTTGTAGTGAAGTAGCATTGATCAATCTCCACTTTGTACCTGAATATTCTAAACAACAGATTGCAGTGAGAGGAAATTTCAAACTAATTGCAGTAATAAATATATTTGGCTGCTCTGATATATAAAATAATGCATGACATAGTAAACCAATTGTTTGTCTATGGTTGCTCAAATGTCTCACAGTTTTCTGTTAAGTAACTTCAATATATTCTTCTGCCTGTAGAATTGACATGGTCTTTGGCTTCTGTTTGATGAATCAAAGTGTCAAGAAACCAAACCTTTTTTATTCTTTCCTTTAAGATAAATATGTTCTTGTAAGGAATAGCATTGATATAGCCATCTCCTACGAGTTTGATTTTGATGTTGTGTAGTCTCCTAACATGGTTTTATTAAATTAATCTTGTCGGGTCCAATCATCATTGATGTGTGAAGGTTGAGGCTGTATAACTTGGCTGTCTATTTTTAATTTCAACATAACAGCATAGACTGATTCATGATCTTTTGTTGGTGCAGGTAAAATTATCTGTCTCTCTGGCCCACCTGGAGTGGGCAAAACCAGTATTGGTCGTTCCATTGCCCGTGCTTTGAACCGTAAGTTCTTCCGGTTCTCTGTTGGAGGACTGTCTGATGTTGCTGAAATCAAGGTTGTTACCTTTCTGTGCTCTAATTAAGAATGTAAACATCTCAAACATCATTCTATTGATCTGTTCTGTTGTATCCTAATTTATATCCAGGGGCATCGTCGAACCTATATTGGTGCTATGCCAGGAAAGATGGTGCAGTGCCTGAAAAATGTGGGGACAGCAAACCCTCTTGTTCTAATTGATGAGATAGACAAGGTATCTTAATAGCTAATGCTTGAAAACTTAGAATTTTTATTTTGTTTTTGTGTTAATGATTCCCTCGTGCAATTCCTTGGATATGGGCTTTTTACCCTTCAGTCTTCTTGAATTTGATAATGGTTGACCATTTGAATTCTAACATAATGGCAGCTGGGGAGGGGACATGCTGGTGATCCAGCAAGTGCGTTGCTTGAACTCCTTGATCCTGAGCAAAATGCTAACTTTTTGGACCACTATCTTGATGTGCCAATTGACCTATCAAAGGTGATGGTTGATTTAGAGGATCTATTTTGGCTTACTTTGCCTTTTGATAAATTTCAAGTTGTTGTGTAATATTTACGAGGGAAACTTGACGCCTCACACATCAAGAGCATTTGGTTGCAGGTTTTGTTTGTTTGTACCGCTAATGTTGTGGACAACATACCAAACCCTCTCTTGGACAGAATGGAGGTCATTGCTATTGCTGGTTACATCGCTGATGAGAAAATGCACATTGCAAGAGATTACCTTGAGAAAACTGCACAAGAAACATGTGGTGTCAAACCTGAACAGGTCCTTTTGTTATCAGTTTTACCATGATGATAGTTCTGTTTCTGATGGATATATTTTGTAAAATGAAAAAAGGAGAGTGTTTTGACTTCTCTTCAAACTGTTTCTTCCAGGTTGAGGTAACTGATGCAGCTCTTCTTGGCTTAATAGAAAATTACTGCCGAGAAGCAGGAGTTAGGAACCTTCAAAAGCACATAGAGAAGATCTATCGTAAGGTTTTGCTCAACTGCCCATCTTATGATGATGAAACACATTTTGCAATGGTTACTTGATTTTAATCTTAAAGCATTACATTAAACTGTCACATGGATTCACATGCACATTACACACATTCCCTCTCTAGTCTATCATATGAATTGTATAGAATCTAGGACTTGGATTAAAAACTATGTTGGTGTATGGCAGATTGCTCTTCGACTTGTGAGAGAAGGATCATCCAATGATTCTGTCATTAGTGGAGAGGTAGTCCAACCTGCTGAAGCCAAAGCAGAAGTTGATGAAACTGATCAGCTTGCAGCTGCAAATGAGACTGCTGCTGAAGTTGAATCAGGAGGGAATAGCAGTCACGAGCTTAAATCTGAATCCTCAGTTCAGACAAGTGACCAGCCTAAGGATCCAAAGGTATTTTTAAAGTCATCCACATGATAAAAAAGGTTTGGGAATTGAGAAAGCTTCCAACATTTGTAGCAAAAAATAATTATGGAACCTTCAATAGTTTGTGCTAATTGTTAGGATATGATGCCCTTCTTGCTTTAGTTTGAGAGAATGTGATCCTATTGCTTATTGCTCTAATTGGTCATTCAAAAATCTTTTCCTGCAGGATGCTACAGAAACTGAGAAACTTAAGGAAACTGAAACAAGTAAGGCAGTTGAGAAAGTGTCGGTTGATGCCTCAAATCTTGCCGATTTTGTTGGGAAACCAGTTTTCCATGCGGAGCGCATCTATGATCAGACTCCTGTTGGAGTTGTGATGGGTCTAGCTTGGACTGCCATGGGTGGTTCCACCTTGTACATTGAAACTACTGAAGTTGAGCAAGGAGAAGGGAAAGGTGCCCTTCATGTCACTGGTCAACTCGGAGATGTTATGAAAGAAAGTGCGCAAATTGCTCACACACTTGCCAGAACCATTGTGCTGGAGAAAGAACCTGATAACCCCTTCTTTGCCAATACGAAGCTCCATCTCCATGTTCCTGCTGGGGCCACCCCAAAAGATGGGCCCAGTGCTGGTTGCACCATGATCACTTCCATGCTATCCCTTGCCATGAAGATGCCTGTTAGGAAGGATCTAGCAATGACTGGGGAAGTGACTCTAACTGGGAAGATTCTTCCGATTGGAGGGGTAAGCTTAAACAAACCTTTTTTCAGGTTATATAATCTTATTACCATAGTAAAGTCCATTTATTCTCTTAATTTGGAATTCAATGGTTAAATACTTATCAGGTCTCTAACTGAAATAGAGTTTTATGATTATCTCTACATAAATATACTTGGTCTTTTCTCCTCCATATTCGTCTTTAAACTTACAAAAGTGAATTTCGAAATCATCAGGTGAAGGAGAAAACAATAGCAGCAAGGAGGAGCGAAGTGAAGACCATCATATTCCCGTCTGCTAACAAACGTGATTATGATGAGCTTGCACCAAATGTAAGAGAAGGTCTTGATGTGCACTTTGTAGATGACTACAGTCAGATATTCAATTTAGCATTTGATAATAACACAGGAAATTAGTTTCTTATGGTTTTAAATAACACCATTTTTCTGGGTTTCTGCCTGAATATTCCTTGTAATTGATTTGGGAACCAAAACCCAATTTTGTATTGTGGTACACCAACATTTTAAATCAAGAAATTACAGAGTAGAGCACAAATTTGTGATCAGATATTCAGAAATGAGAAATGAAGTGGCAAAACATTCCAGTTTCCAGTTGTTAACGTCGTCATTTATTCTAAATTGACTCATAAAAGCCATGGTAAGCCCATTTTCGAAGCCGAAACAAACTTATTAGGACACTTGTGAGCATTAGTTTCTCACTTTCTCTTTCCTTTCAATCAGTGAAATATGTGGTTGGAGACATAGTTAGCTTTTGTCAGGTTCAAATTTTTTCATTTTCATTCCTTCTCTGTATTGAGAAAAAAATGAAAAAGAAAAGAATTAAAACATGTTCTTTGAATTAAACATAATCACTCTTTTGCCTTGTTACTAGAACATAGACTGTACAAACCCATTTTGCCCCAAATGTACTGACCCCTTTTATAAACTCAAAACCCAAAAAAAAAAAAAATAAAACCAAAATAAACCAGGCCCAAACAGTCCAAAATTCAATCCACTTTCAGCCAAAACCAAAAAACAAAACCCTAACCCTAACCCTAACGCCGCACCACCTACCCCCACCTACTCCGCCTAAGCGCCCAAGCATTAATGGCTGACCATTGGCCACCTACCCGTCGCCTCCTCCACTTGCTCCCGCCGCCCGCCCATGCCGCAAAAAGAAAACCAACACGCATAAGCGAAGCAGCAGAGCAGAAGAGAATACAAAAATTTTTTGTAGGGCTATAAAAGCCGATTAACTGATTTGTAAAAGAGGCTTCTTTTTTTTCGATCAATATACAAAAAAAGAAATTTAAAACACAAAAGTAGCAGATCCAAACACAGGAAGAAAAAAACACAAACGATTCGTTAAAATGGAAAGAAACAGAGGCTAAAGGTGCTTTTTTTTTATTTTCGAAAGTCGTTTTTTTTTTTTCTTTCTTTTTCAGTAAACATGCATAAAACTATATTATTAAGAATATATACATAAAAAAGGAAGGAAAATTTACCTTTTCGAACTTACAGCCAGGTAGTGTCTGGCCGGCTGACAACAACATGGCATGCGACTGGCCGGAATCCTCAGAGCCGACCCTGCGAGAGAAAAAAAGGAGGAACCGTTTTTTTTTAGAAGCGGTAAAATGAATTTTGGAAGGGTTTGTGCGTTAAATAGGCCTCCAAAGCAGCGTCGTTTTGGGCGGGCCTCGAGCACCAAAACGACGTCGTTTCACGGTCAGGCCAACCCGACCCGCTCAAAGCAAGGATCGCGTGTTTTTTAGAAAAAGGAAAATTCACAATCGGCCCTTCCGCATTTTAGATTTTAAAATTAAGTTTTCCATTATTGTAATTTTGCCCGAAATTTTCTGAAATTGTAATTGGTCCTTTTTAAAAGCATTGCGTTTTACTAGTTGGAAAAATTAAGCTCCTCGTCCACTGACATTTTTTGTGCGTTCTTGTTTAGTCCCATTATTGTTTATAATGTCTAATTTGACCTTTTATTTCTGTTTTAGTTTCAATTTGACCCATTTTCCAAATTATTTACATAATTTCTACTATTTCCAGATTGCTCTTCGACTTGTGAGAGAAGGATCATCCAATGATTCTGTCATTAGTGGAGAGGTAGTCCAACCTGCTGAAGCCAAAGCAGAAGTTGATGAAACTGATCAGCTTGCAGCTGCAAATGAGACTGCTGCTGAAGTTGAATCAGTAGGGAATAGCAGTCACGAGCTTAAATCTGAATCCTCAGTTCAGACAAGTGACCAGCCTAAGGATCCAAAGGTATTTTTAAAGTCATCCACATGATAAAAAAGGTTTGGGAATTGAGAAAGCTTCCAACATTTGTAGCAAAAATAATTATGGAACCTTCAATAGTTTGTGCTAATTGTTAGGATATGATGCCCTTCTTGCTTTAGTTTGAGAGAATGTGATCCTATTGCTTATTGCTCTAATTGGTCATTCAAAAATCTTTTCCTGCAGGATGCTACAGAAACTGAGAAACTTAAGGAAACTGAAACAAGTAAGGCAGTTGAGAAAGTGTCGGTTGATGCCTCAAATCTTGCCGATTTTGTTGGGAAACCAGTTTTCCATGCGGAGCGCATCTATGATCAGACTCCTGTTGGAGTTGTGATGGGTCTAGCTTGGACTGCCATGGGTGGTTCCACCTTGTACATTGAAACTACTGAAGTTGAGCAAGGAGAAGGGAAAGGTGCCCTTCATGTCACTGGTCAACTCGGAGATGTTATGAAAGAAAGTGCTAAATTGCTCACACACTTGCCAGAACCATTGTGCTGGAGAAAGAACCTGATAACCCCTTCTTTGCCAATACGAAGCTCCATCTCCATGTTCCTGCTGGGGCCACCCCAAAAGATGGGCCCAGTGCTGGTTGCACCATGATCACTTCCATGCTATCCCTTGCCATGAAGATGCCTGTTAGGAAGGATCTAGCAATGACTGGGGAAGTGACTCTAACTGGGAAGATTCTTCCGATTGGAGGGGTAAGCTTAAACAAACCTTTTTTCAGGTTATATAATCTTATTACCATAGTAAAGTCCATTCATTCTCTTAATTTGGAATTCAATGGTTAAATACTTATCAGGTCTCTAACTGAAATAGAGTTTTATGATTATCTCTACATAAATATACTTGGTCTTTTCTCCTCCATATTCGTCTTTAAACTTACAAAAGTGAATTTCGAAATCATCAGGTGAAGGAGAAAACAATAGCAGCAAGGAGGAGCGAGTGAAGACCATCATATTCCGTCTGCTAACAAACGTGATTATGATGATGCTAATTTGACCAAATGTAAGAGAAGGTCTTGACCCATGTGCAAATTACTTTGTAGATTTCTACTACATTTAATATTGACTATTCATTATTATTATTCATTGTTATATTATTACTATTATTATTATTATTATTATTATTATTATTATTATTATTATTATTGTTATCATTTTGTATTATTGTTAATCCTACTATTATTACTATTTCACTACCTTATTATTATTATTTATTACTCAGATACGTATATATATTTTTTTATATCGTTTTGTTTACCAATTGTTACTATTATTATATTATTATTGTTATTATTATTATTATCATTATTGAATATGTTACTATCACCATTCTTTATATTATTATTACTATCATTACATTTTCTTTATAATATATATATTATTATTTTGTTTAATAATTAACATTTTATTATCATCATCGTTTTGTTATTATTATTATTTGAATGTCATTATTATTACTATTATTTATATTTTTACTATTATTTGTTTACTATTATTTTTATATTATTACCATTGTTATTACCGTTATTTTCATTGACATCACTATATTATTTTTACCTATTATTATTTTTCCTTTACGTCATTATTGTCAATATCCTTATCGCTTGTCAAACTAATCTTCCTCGATGTCTCAGTTTTCAAACAAAAGATCCCGTATTAGTGATTCAAGAAAATCAAGCCCTAACTTATTGGTTTCAATTTTCTCGTTTAAACTAAACAACGGATACCCTTTAAAATCAGTGCAATACGAGTTTTGAATAAGATACATGTGCCCTAACTTCTTGGACTCGACATCTAGATACTTCAAGATAAGCTTCTTTTCCTAAAAATAGAGGCAATTTTCCATATTTGAAACCTTGAGAAATCGAGCCCTAACTTCTTTTCGGTTTCTCATTTGATTTAATAATGGAAGATCCTCTTCAAAAATAAAATCAAGTTTTAAAAGACGAGCTTAGTTTGAGAGTCTAAAGTATTGCGCCTAACTTCATCGGACATGATGCTTTATCTCTTGAAAATAAGAGAGTCTTAACGTCTCTTCCAAACCTTCAAATTTTGAAAATAAAAGTTCTTTGAATTAAACATAATCACTCCTTTAGCCTTGTTACTAGAACATAGACTATTTGTTGTTAGCTTATTTATTCAAGTTTGAAGGATTGTTCAAATTTGAGGAGGTTTGAACAAAAATATTATAATTAAATAATTAACTTAAGACAAATATTATATCTGAAAAGCTAGCTTAGGCAAAAATGGTCTGTTTAAAATATGATTTGAGTTTAAATTTTAATATTCAAAGCTCAAACATAATTTTTTTTGTCAAAACAATTAATTTAATATTTATAAAATTATAATTTTTATTCCAGTATTAATATATATATTTAATTTTAAAGTCACTAGATAAATTAGAGAAAAAATCGATTATTGGATTTTGATGATCAAGCCTAAGTGATTACCTAGTTCTCAAATTATTTTTAATTATAATTAACTATATTAAACTTAATTTGAAAAAGTCACCAATTCTACCTAGCATAGGAGTGGAAGGGCAATAAAAAAAAAGCTGATGTCGAGAAGAAGAGCCACTAGACGGGTGATGCGAATGCAGATTTGGCAGCGGGGGAGCGTGTATCCTTCAAAGGTAAGTAGTCACAATCTTTCAGATCATTTAGCTTGGTTGATGAAGGAATGGAGGAAGAGGACCTTGATCGACAAGATGAGGATGTTATTACAGATTACATTGATGGAATCCCTTCTATCAAATTTTTAGATCGATTTCATCATCTAATTGAGCAAAGCGTGGTGAAAGTCGTGATAATAAATTTACTACGTAGGAGGATCGGTTTTAGTAGTTTTATGGCAAAGATTCCAAGCTCATGGAAGCTATAACTAAATGGCAATTGAACTTGGAAAACAATTATTATTTAGTCAAATTCCATTTCATAGAGGTTCAAAGGGTTCATAGGTAGTGTTTGGCCAATACTTAAGCTTCATAACTTTTCTTGACAATTTTCTTAACAAATATTTGGGCTCTGATAGTAAATTAATTTAATTGAATTGGTTTAGGTAACTTAATAACATATCTTGAAGATTTGAGAATTTATCTTGAACTTATTGAACATATTTTATTTTCTTACAATTTTGGATGAAAAGGTTGATAGTAATTGACTTTTAGTTTAACAAGTATTGAACTCGTATATATTAAAAGGTTTGTATATGTAAAAGGGTGGAGAATTTTAGCACTTATTTAGTTATAAGGTTTGTATATGTAAAAGGCTGGAAAATTTGGATTAGCACTTAGTCTATTATTTGGAACTTGTTTTCTAAAGTGCGTTCGTTAATCAAGTGAGCTACTTAATTTACAAACTAAACTTTTAGGAGGAAACTTAGAGAAGAGTGATTTCCATGTTAGGTGCAAAAGTGAATTTACTAGTCTGGTAAATGTTGTTGTTTGTAACCATATATACAAAGTCTTAAGATAATATATTATCTCTAAGTCCGTAAACGTAAAAAAATCAAACTACATAAACATATTAAGCGTTCTTTTTTTTTTTTTTTAGTCACCCTGTGCTTGAAGAAGCACTGTTTAGTTTATTTGTAATTACTGTTTTTATTCTTTTAGACTCTGTGACTAAGGGGCAGCCAAAGATTTTTGAAGTCAGATAGTGTCAATTGCTTCGCGACACATGATTTTCACTTTCAATCTTAGTGGATTATTGATAATATTTCATGTGCTATTAACCTTGTTGTAAACGGGAGTAATTTTGAGACATTGTCTTTGGCTTGGTCTGCTGGAATATTTGGCGACAAGGAAATTCAGTTCTTTTTGGTTTAGAGAACTATAAATCTTATGAGATTATAAGCCACAGTTTGGCATCACAAGACACTTCACTAGTGCCACCACAAAAAATATTAAAAGAACACCACAAGAATCTAAGCATCTGGTGTGAAATTGCCTATAACGGGTGGATAAAATTCAACACTGATGATGCAGTTTTGAGTAACTCAGCTTCAGCCTCTACTCGGGGCTTTTCGAGATTGCAAACGATCTTGGGTGTTGGGGTCTAGCAAACAACTGTGACACTGTAATGTTCTACATGCAGAGCTATGTGCCATTTTTGAAATTGGCATGGGATCATGGAGTTCGTAAACTACTAGTTCAGAGTAATAATTTGAGTGCCATTCCAATATTATCTGAGACCTTTGAAAATAGCTGAGACTTAACTTTGATATGAAGAATTTAGGAGATTTGAAAAAGGCTATACGAAATCAAGTTTGCTCATTTTCCTCGGTGGACTATATTGTTGCTGATTGGATGGCATAATTGGCCCATGGGAAATCAAGTTTGCTCGTATTCCTTAAAGGCCGTATGGCAAAAAATAAAGCATTCTTGCTGTGCACTGTATAATTTCCCATAAAAAAAAAAAAAAGTTGATAATTGATACACTGAAATTCTAATTTTTTTTATTTCTCAATCAATTTTAAAAAATTGACCTGTATCTTTTTTAAAAATATTTATTTTTAATATTTTACTATATTCCTATATAACACTTATCAATCTCCTATGTGAAATCTAAAATTTAACTGCAATGTATCAAATATTTCCCAAAAAATAATCAATAACTTTTATATGATATTTTTAAAAAATATTTTTACATAAAAATTTTAAATTATTTTCTATTTTAAATATGAAATATTTTAATCTTATATCACAAAAATTAAAATTAATTATAAAACAAATAAAAATTAAAAATTAATTTAATTTTAGATAATCACAAAATTTTTAACTTATATTCTATAATCTGTTCAACGGATCAATTTTTTATTTTTTTAAAATTTTTTTGCTCAACCTTGTACAGATTATAATCTCTTTTTTTTTTTATATTAATGTTAGAGTTGTGTGAGCTGAATCTTGTTTGATCTAACTTGAAAAATTTGAGGTGCAACAAAATTGGAGATATGTGAGGCGAAGGTCCGAGAGCCAAAACTTGTGTAGTTAAAAATTTCTTATATTATTATTTTTCAACGTTAATAAATTTCTTCTTCTTTATCTATGATTTTTCCAGATAAAAAATTTTCACATAAAATTTATATATTTATATATATATATTTATTACTTTACGATCAATTTTATTATAACATATATCAATAATCTTGTTAGTCAGGCACAGATTTAATGTTGTGGTTGTCTTTTACTTTCAACAAAAACAAAGCAAATTATAAATCGTGGTCACGCGCTGATCTCCTTAAACTACACTGTATTAATATAATACTTAGTGCATTTTATGTTGTTTAAATTTAATATTATATTTATTATTATTTGTCAAGTCATAATCATATTATTTAAATATATTTCGGAATGACGACTGTGGAGTGCTAATTGCTTTGCTTTGTTCGTAAGATGGCTGCACCATTCAATTCCAATCATGTAAGTCGTCAAACTCAGCCGTTTTCTTTTCTCTTTTGTTTTCGCGTTAGAAATGTGGCCAAATATTTCATTATATTTATAACAATAAATCCATAATTTATAATATATATATATATATTTCAATAAAACTTGTTATTAAGAGTGTATTTACACAAAACACAAGTAATTAATTTTACATTGTAATTTTTAATGTTGATGGAATAAATTATAGTAATTTACTTACAAATTTTATTTTATAATAACAGAATTTAAAAAAATCACTTGAAAAAAATACTTCAATCATTATATATCATTTTCTTAATAGTAATTTTAAAAAAGTAAATAAAAGGTTAATTATATTATTCATACAATATTGCACTTACACAATGCCATTTAATAGGATTTAGATAAAAATCGAAAAAACTAAATAATGTTAAATACTTAAATTTATTTATTTTAATTAGATTAGGTTTGACTTTAACACTTGTAATAAATAAAAAAATATTTTTTGTCAAAAAATATATTTGATCCAGTTTCATTTTAATTCATAAGTTAAAAAACCATTATTATATCAGCAAATTGAATTACATTTTAATATTTTACAAAAGAAATATTTTGTTTCTAAAGTAAAAGAAACTTTAAAATGTTACATAAAAATATTGTTAACTTTAAAACAATTCGAAATAATAAAATTAGGTTTGAATCAATATGATTATTTATGGCATTGTATTTGGTTTCCAAAAAAAAAATAATAATAATAAAAAAAAAAAATTAATCACGAGAACTAAGTGAAAGTAAAAATTTTTCTACTTAGAGTGATTAATCACTTGGTACAATTCCTACCCCTAAACTTTATATATTAAAAGATAATGAAGAATAAATAAATAAGTGGATAAACAAAACGTAGTTTACGTAGACGTAGGAGGAGGAATCGTTGTGTATAAAACCAAATTCTGGGTAGCTACTTCTTTCTCTCTGAAATCTGTTTGAATATTTTCCTTTCCATTCGGCACTTTTTTTCATCTTGTGTCCACTATAATTCCTCAAACAGCTCAAACTTTAATAGATTTCCGTATCTTCTTCTTCCTTCCCTACTCTCCTGTTTGTTTGATTGAAGACTATATATATATATATATATATATATATGGAGTCTGGCGTTTTTGTTCCG
Organism: Gossypium rotundifolium; assembly: GCA_025506655.1. Taxonomy (NCBI): domain Eukaryota; kingdom Viridiplantae; phylum Streptophyta; class Magnoliopsida; order Malvales; family Malvaceae; genus Gossypium; species Gossypium rotundifolium. The sequence continues at coordinate 7,071,462 of CP106729.1, read as the reverse complement.
GATGATAATATGAATATTCCTATGAAATTTGATTTTCTCTTCGGGAGCTGCTCGCAGTCCACTCCACAGGTTTTTCTTTTTCTTTTATTTTGCAGTGTTTTCTGACCTTTTCCTTTTCTTGTTTTGAAGTTGCACCCAGGAGGATTTACTGCATTTTTTTTTTCTTGATTGATAGCTTTAAGCGTGAGGCTAATGTGGTGTAATGCATATTTTCATGGTTTATACTTAATAATAATGATTAAATGATAGATTCATGGTGAAGACTTTGATGTAACCATTTTGCAAACTATTTTGATCCTTAATTTAAGTATAATTCATTTTATGTTTAATTATTGTCACAGGTTAACTCATATGATCAGGAGGCTCATCAAATGTTACCTGTTCTTGGTTTAAAACTTTCAAAAACACCAGATTTCCTGGAAAAGCTACAGAAACTAACCCAACAACAATTACAAAACTCCAATGTCACACAGCAACCAAATTCTAACGTTGGTCGTGGTTCTATCTCGGCTACACCAAAGTCAAAGGATGTTTTCCTACAACAAACAATTAATAAGATCAAAGCTGAAAACTTCCCAATTTCATTGCTTAAGATTGGCTCATGGCAGGTATAACTTCATTCATTTCTATATATGTAAGTGACACCAGTCCCGAGTTCAATCCTTACACTTTTCTCAAATAAATGGTGGTTGCAGAGGGTATCAAGAAATGAAGGTGACTTGGTTGGAAAGTGCTATTTTTCCAAAAAGAAGCTGGTTTGGGAATTCTTGGAAAATGGTTTGAAAAGCAAGATCGAAATTCAGTGGACTGATATCACCTCCATGAAGGTTTCCATGCCAGAAAATCAACCTGCAGTTCTTGAAATTGAGTTAAATCAACCACCTACATTTCATCATGAGATTGACCCACAACCAAGGAAGCACACTCAATGGAGACTTGTTCCAGACTTCACAGGCGGACAAGCTCTTACTTACAGGTTAATATTATGCGCATGTAATGTAAAATATTATTGGTTCATTTAATTCTCTTCGTTAATTTCCAACATATGTGTGTTTTATTAGGAGACACCACCTTAGATGTCCTCCAGGATTACTTAACAAGCCCCTTGAGAAGCTTTTGAATAGTGACAGTCGATTGCTTCAATTGATTCAACAAGGTTTTCCAACAAAGTCACCATTCTTTAAATACTCTTTAGACTTTGGTGGAAAAGGATATATCAATTTTGAACATCAACAACAACAGCAGCAACCATTTTCATTCATATCCAATATGAATGATTCACATTCACCTCTACCAGGTATTTTATATACTTAATTTCAATCCATATATATAAACTTGCAAACTAACACATTTCCATGTATAATACTAGTTGTGCCAGTCTGGGATCAATGGATGAGCAGTACTGATCAAATCTGCAATCAAATACAAATGCCACTCTGGGGTCAAGAAGCTATGCATGATCAACTTGCAGGACTTCAAACACTAAATGATCATCAAAACATGTCGTTGGTCGATTTCGATGATGGGATTGACATGGTTTACAAAAATGAGCAGAATGTGATTGATAATAATGTTGTAGCTATGAGCAACGATTGCTCAAGCTGCACCGGTGGTGGTAGCTTCAGTTATCCGCAAGCTAATAATTGGCCGTTACAGTTTCAAATTCTTGATGAGAATATGAACATGGTAAATGGCAATAACTTGTATTTGTCTGCAAATTCTGAGCCAACCATGCGTCACTTTTCCAATAGTCAATGACTGAAACTGGGCCTTCTGTGTTTTGAAGATAGGAAAGTATCACTATCATGCATGCTGTAAATCATGAGATGATATAGGAAGATTTTTTTTTTTTTTTTTTTTTTTGGTTTCTGTTTTTAGTTTGTTTCTTAAGTTGAGTTCTAAATTTTCATTATCAATATACCTACTTCTCTAGATACGTGGCACACACAGACTAACTCTCTCTTTTTTTTTCATTTTATAAAATGGTTTATTTTCAATTTTAATTCTTCTAATATACTTAAATTTGATATTTAATCATTATATTGTAATTCCTAACATAATTTGGTCTCTATATTTTTATAATTTTATTAACTAGTTCAAATAGTTAATATTTTAACTCTTCAATTAAAATATTACGTGGTTATAAATAATTTGAAAGTAAATTTTTAAATCTATAAAGTAAAGAGATTAAATTCTTAAAATAAAAGTTAAGGACTAAATTTTAAATGTACGAAGTGTAAAAAGTTAGAGTAATAGTTATTTGAACCGGATCGAACCGATCGGGTATCAATTTAGAGAGAGAAATCAGATCAGCTGACATGAGAACCCGTATGAGTAGGTTGAACCAAGCTAAAAAATTAATTAAACTAATTTTTAATATTTTATTTATATTTTTTGATGATTCATTTAATCAAATCCTATGAATCAGTGACCCAATCAATTTGATTACTGGCATAATTTTAAAAATTCTGCTTAAAATATATTTAATTTATAATTTAAAACAAATAAATAATCAAGGTATAGATGGAGTATCCTATAATGACGAAGTTAAGCAGGAAATATAGGTAAGGTGGTGTGAAGGGACAAAAATGAAGTTGTAAGTAAGGGGAGTCGTCTTGCCGTCATGAATTTAAAAAATGAGTCCACAACGTAAGGCAAAGGTCAAAGATAACTCTTAAAAATGATGATTATGATGACACGACGGCTTGTTAATTAAATATATAAACAAGAAACCGAGTGAATCACAAGTCAAAACCCTATTTCATATGGCTGCTTTGCATTAACAGAGCAAGTAATGGAACATTATTTAGTAGGTTTTATATATATACACTACACCAAAATGTACTTTTAATGCTTTTAATGATGCGTTTAAAGAAAAACGCCGCAAATTTTATACATTAGTGGCGTTTGAATGAAAACGCCGCCAAAAAATGAGCAATAGCGGCGTTTATTTACCAAACGACGCTAAAAGTCTGGTCATTAGCGGCGCTCCAAAAACGCCGCTAAAAGTCTCGCCATTAGCGGCGCTTTCCTAAAAATGCCGCTAAAAGTAATTTTAAAGTTTTTTTTGGATATATATGACTTATTGTTTTTAAATTTATATATTAAATAATTTTTTATATAATTGTAAAAGAGATAACATTAATTTTAATACATTAAAATTATGATTCTAGTTTAAATTATTTAAGAGAAAATATTTGTTAAAAATGAAAAAAATATTAAATAATTTCTTATATAATCGTAAAAGAGATAGTATTAATTTTAAAATATTGAATATTAATTCTCATGATTATTTAGGGTTATGGTTTAACATATATAGTTTAAGGTGTAAGGTTTAGGAGTTACTGTTTTAATGTTTAGGATTAATTATAGTTTATGATTTGCGGTTTAAGGTTGTCCTAGGGTTTAGAGTTTAGGATTTATGGTTTAGGATTTAGGGTTTAGGGTTTATGGTTTAGGATTTAAGGTTTAGGGTTTAGGGTTTAGGACTTTAGGGTTTTAGGGTTTATGATAAGTTTAGTGTTTAATTTTTTGCCTTAGTGTTAAAGGTTTAGCATTTAGTGTTTAGTGTTTAGGTCATAAGGTTTAGCGGTTAATGTTTATAGTTTAGGATTTTAGTTGTTTAGAGTTTATAAAGGTTTATAGTTTAGGTTTAGATTTTAGGGTTACGTGTTTAAGGTTTTATAGGTTTTAGGGGTTTAGGGCCGACTTAGGGTTTGGATGTAAACAAACTAGTGTTGATTATTTTCAAAACTCATGCAATACTCTTTCATCCTCTTCGATCTATTATTATTTATCTAATTTTTATATTGATTAATTAATATAAAATTTATTTGTAATTTACTTTTTAAAATATTAAAATTTATATATTAAATCGATCTATTATTATTTGTAATGTAGAAAATTTAGAACCAATAACATTTAAAAGTAAATGTTAAAATGAAAAAATAAAATACTATTATTTACAATATATTTTAATTTTTTTGAGTATATGAGTAATTGTATTTTAATTTATATATTAAATAAATTTAAATTTTAAAATTTCAAAATTTATCTAATTGTTTTAAATATTACTTAAACTTTAAAATAAAGAAAAATTTGATTAAATCTTTAAAAATATATTAGTATCAAGAATATTAGCGGCGTTTGTAATTTAAAACGCAAAAGGAAATAAATAGCGACGCTGCTTCAAAAAAACGCCGAAATAATCATTTTATTTTAGTTAAAAAGCAGGCCGTATTGTTAGCGTAAAATTGATTAACGCCTTCTTCCCCATTTTTGATTTCCAAATCATCTCTTTGCTCTTCCTATTCTCATCTCTGTTTCCCTTTTCCCATTCTCATCTCTTGATTAACAAGCATTTTCTTTTTTGTTCATTTCTTTGGGAAGCACACTAAACCCTAAAAAGAACGCGCTGAGTAGAAAGTAAACAATGGTAAACCTCGTGGAAACAAGCCAACTGCAGAAAACGCTGCAAATGAAGCCCTAACTTTTCCGCTCACCTCTCTCGCACCACCGCTCCTCTATTCGCATCTTCCATGGTGTGAGTTCTTTTTCTTTTATGTGTATTAATTTTTAACTTTCTACTCTATGATTCAAGATTTCAAAGACATTACTCTTTCGATTAGGGATTTCTTTTTGTGTTTGTCTTCTTGAAATCAAGCATAAAGTGGTCCAATTAGGGTTTCTTTGTATTTGATTATTGATTTCTAGACAAGAACCCGCAACTCTTGATGCAATTTGTTACTAGTTATGAAATTAGTAGATTTTCCATAGCATCATTGGAATGATCTGCTTTAACTTTGACAGCAGAACCTTTCTTAATATAGGACTCCAATGAATGAAGTTGCTGATCCCAAACATACAAACCGATTAGAAGTGAACGCTTAAGCGATTCAAATTCTAGGATGTCTCATAATTGTTGGACCCAGCCAGAAGATTCCTTAACAACTGGTTGTAGCAAACCCTAAACCAAAAAAGAGGTCAACAAATGGTAAAATTCACCTTTTTCAACAAAGACTGACCAAAGATAAAATACATAAAAATATCAAATACATGCTACCAAGTAATATTCAGGTCACATGGGTAACTAGTGTGTGGTTGTTCTTACATTGTAATCATCTCTCCTTTGAATCGTTTCTCTCAATTCCACGATGTGATCGATAAATCACTAGCATTTGATGATTGATGACCAGTAGTAATTACTCTTCCTTTCAATGTCACGAGTACATCGATACCTCCACATATGACATTTCCATTTTTACCATTAGCTACAAGAGAAAGAATAGTCGGTCATTTCATAATCACCGATTCCAAAGGTATAAGAACAAGAGGAAAATACATAACAAACCTCACCGCTTCTTTTCTAGTCCATTCTCATTGAATGTTTCCACAAAATTCAAGTGTTGATGGGGCAAATGTACCGATAGAATATCGATTGGAGAATAGCGGAAGAATGCAACCATGTTGCCAAATCTAGGAAAAGATACTCCTCATAACTACCAACATCATACTTATATAAAAAAATGGTTAAATATTCAAAGTTTTTCAAAATTTACCCATAGAACCTAAGGAGTCCCTCCGCTTTTTATAGAGGCAACCGCAACTCTTGATGCAATTTGGAGTCCCTTTGTTTTAATCTCTTTGATGTCTTTTGAGTGGCATGATAGAAAGCAAAAAAGTGAAAATGTTGTTGGAAATGAGAGGAAATGGTAAAGGCTTTTATAGAGGGTGGGATGTGGTCCGATTCTCGCACCTCACCTTCCCAATAAAAGAAAATAAAATCCAATTCCTTTGTATATGGATGGGACACGTTATCATATGAAAAGAATATTTAATGTGGGAATTACTAACCCTAGACAGTTATTGGCCATTGATGAAAGAACTTGGGAACTTTGAAGGAAAAGGTTTGAAAGGTGAAGAGGATAGGAGAGCATGCATGTTTTCATGAATGTGATTTGGTTTCATTCATTTTGATTTTAATTTGAGGTGTATTAATGTTTCATTGTCACGTCGCTTTGACTACACATTCCCATTATCATTATTTATCAAAGCTTCCTTTTGCTCTCATTTCGGTTTGTGAAAAATATCTACATTAACATTTTGTAAATCTATTATTATATTTGCTATATTATATAAAAATAATTAACGCCAAAACTCAAAACATGAAAAGTTGAAACTTCAAACCCACCACGTTAAACTAGATAAAATATATGAAAGTGAAAATAAATTAATGAATCTTGTTATTTTATAGTTTTCTTGTGTCTTCAAGAGCATCTCGACATCGATTCTTTATTTATAGTTGAAGTCCAGTATGGTCGCTTTATATTGTTTTAAAGGGAATTATTTAGCATTTCGATGTATAAGGAGAAGTAAGTTAATATTTGCAATTAAGAAGATCAATGGGTTTCTCTTTCTATTTAAGAATTGTTATTTGATTTACTTTGTTCTTGATGGTGCAAGAATTGGATTCAATGTCAAACAAAGGCAAAGACAATAACATCAAATTTCAAGTGTGGGATTTAGGTATGCCGATCACTACTTCTTGATCCGGATCTTTAGCATGTATAGTAGATTTTTATAGTGATGTCCTGAAGGTTTGATAATATTTTCACCGACTTGATTGTTCTCATGAAGGAATTCAGAATGCGTTTCCAAAATTTTCGATTGTCGAGCAAGAACATCTCCACCAAATCGCCAAGAAGTTCTGCACAAGCACCAGTAAGTTCATGCCGGAATATTTTTCCTCCTCAAAATCGCCTTTTTCCCAAAGTCAAGAGCATTGATAATTTCTTTCATTTCACGGACTCAATCAAGAGTATTCAATCTACATCATTGCTATTAGAAAATATAAGTTTAAATAAAATAAATATTAAATTAACATATAAACATTGATTTAAATTTTGATTTTAATTCAATTTTACCCATGAATACATATATTTCTTTTTCTTTTATATATATATATTGAATTAATATAATTGTTTGTATATGTAACATTTTAACATAAAATCGTATTTAATTTAATAATATTGATAGTAATTTTGAAAATTAAATTAAAAAAATTGAGAAAGTGGACAGTAAAAAAAATTAGGGTGAGAATATGGTTAAATTGATGGTTGTTTTAGGTGTTTGTATTATGAAGTAAGTTTGTGTTCTGAACCTTGTATACATCATTGCAGGAGTCATTATACAAAGCGCTTATTAGACTTCACTTAAAAGGCTTAATTTATCAAGGTATATGCGAAAATTCCATTGCTTACTATCATGTTTCACCTTGCGAACTGATATTTAGTACTTTCTGATTTGATCATAATTGTCTATCTTCCTCCTTTGTTTCAATAAAGTTAGTAGACAAGGTTTCTTCTGGACAAGCTTTCTTTTGGACTTCAAGTATGTGTATATGCTTATTAGACAAGCTTTCGTTTGGACTTGAAGTATATAGGCTGTATATTTAACTTGCTAAATTGCTGTCCAAAATTGCGGATTATTATCTTGCTTGGTTTGTATATATGCTGTTTGTTCTATTGCTGTCCCAAAAAAGAGAAAAAAGATTCAAAGTATATAGGCTGGAAACCTAACGGGTTGCCTTATATCGGATCCTCCCTAGGTGTAACAATGCCACGTATGATGAATCTTAAAGAATTTCTGCCTAAACTGCTGTTTATTATTGCTGTTTATTATTAATAATGTTTGAACAACCTCCAATTTGCTATCTACTCATGCCGCTTAGATTTTTTACAAGCTTCCGTGTATTATTTTTTAAAATTTAGGGTACGGTACGATATAAAAAATAACATTAACAAAATATAAAAATAAATTGTTAAAGTATGTTATAAATTTTAACATAAATGTCATATTTTAATAAATATTTACAAGTTAAGAAGATATTAACATATTTTAATACAAACTCATCATTACATATATTATATATTATATTAAAGAATTTTTATTACTTTATCTTCCTTAAAAGTAAACAATATATTTTTTAAGAATACTTACATTTATATGGCTTTTAGGCTTATTACTAATTACTAATTACTAATTTTTATATTACTAATGTTTGCTTTTAATATTTAATATTTTCAATGTTTTCCAAAATGGTAATAATATTTTGTTATCAAGATAATAATAATATTGATCATTACTTAAATATGTTTTAATTACAAAAAGTAAATTATTTTTTATAAGAAGTAATTTAAAAACTTTTAAATTTAATATTGTTATCAATATAATAATATAGATCATTATTGAAATATGTTTTAATATAGAAAATAATTTTTTTAAAAGAAGTAAGTTAAAAACTTTGTAAACCTAATAACATCACAAAGAAATTTCAATTATAAAAACCATATAATAATATTTTCCAATTTTAACTTATTCTCGATTTGAAATTTTAATTTAACTTACATAATTCATAATACATAAATAACATAAAATTACATAACTTACATGTACATAACTTACATAACTTACATAGCTTTTATCACATTGTTTAACTTACAAATTACATAACTTACATAATACTTGTATAGAAAAAAGAGATTCAAAGTATATAGGTTGAAACTTTGACGGGTTGCCTTATATCTCACCTGTTAGATATAACGGATCCTCCCTAGGTGTAACAATGCCACGTATGTTGAATCTTAAAGAATACATAACTCACATAATATATAACTTACATAATACATAACTTACATAATACTTGTATAGAAAAAAAAAGAGATTCAAAGTATATAGGTCGGAAACTGACGGGTTGCCTTATATCTCATCATTAGATATAACGGATCCTCCCTAGGTGTAACAATGCCACGTATGTTGAATCTTAAAGAATACATAACTTACATAATATATAACTTACATAATACATAACTTACATAATACTTGTATAGAAAAAAAAGAGATTCAAAGTATATAGGCTGGAAACCTGACGGGTTGCCGTATATCTCACTGTTAGATATAACGGATCCTCCCTAGGTGTAACAATGCCACGTATGTTGAATCTTAAAGAATACATAACTTACATAATATATAACCTACATAATACATAACTTACATAATACTTACATAGTACTCAGTTATATATATGAAATTATCATTACTTACGTAAATTATAAATTAACAATTTAGCTGCAGTAATTTATTGTCAACATTAGACTTCAACAACTACGAAATAGATAGGACTTGGATGAATTTGTCAAGGGTAAGCAACGGTTATCGAAATGGAGTAGAAACTTTTCGAATTTCAGATTTCAAAATGCAAGCCAAGAGAATATGATTCTTTGCCTGTGAGAAGTGTTGCAATACCAATTGGCATTACCGTGAAGTTGTCTATGAACATCTAGTTGTTGATGGCTTTGTTCGGGGTACAAAAATGGATTTTTCATGGAGAGTGTACATCTAGTGGAGCATCATCATCGATGAATCTAGGTTATCCTCATAGTGCTTACAATCGAATGTTAGAGATTATAACATGGAAGGCATGTTATGGGATGCTTTTAATATGCATGTGATGGTTTCGGTCATTTCCACGACATGGGTGCAACCGATGATTGTAGTTTTGGTGGAAATACTTTCATCGAAGGGGAAGAACTGTACATGATGAACAACCAAATGAAGAAACGGCAATGTTCTACACGCTACTTGGTGAAATGAATGAAGAATCGTATGAGGATCAAAATTTTCCAAACTGTCTTTTCAGATTCGTCTTTTTCACTTGAAATGTTTGGGAGGATGGACCGAAACTCGTTGACAATGCTGTTAGAGTTTCGCAAGAAATGTTCCCGTTATGAAAATCCCTAAATCGTCCAAAGACATGAAGAAACTGATAAAGGATTTGGGTCTTGGCTACAACAAAATTCATAGTTGTCGAAATGATTGCATGTTGTATTGGGACGACCGGATAAACCAACAAAGTGTTGTCATGTTCATGCGGTGAATCTCGTTGCATTAAAAGAAATGCGAGGATGGTAACGATGACGAACAGGATACACATTCAAGGAAGCGATCGGTTAAGATTTTGCGGTATTTCGCTAATACCAAGGCTTCAAAGGTTTTTCATGTCGTCGAAGACAGTCGAGTCAATGACGTGGCACCATGATAGACGAACCGATGATGGATTGTTAAGGCATCCCGCAGATTCTTTAGCTTGGAAATCATTTTACTCAAAATTTCCAAGCTTTGCACGCGATCCTGAGTGTTAGGCTTGGGCTACCATCGATAGATTTAACCTCACAAACTCATGAGCACAACAGATAGTACTTGGCCGGTGGTGCTTGTTCCTTACAATTTACCTCCATGGGTTTGCATGAAACAGTCATCTTTTATCTTATCTATGATTATACCGGAGAGAAAGGGCCCGGAATGATATTGACATATATTTACGACCACTTATTGAAGAGTTAAAACAACTATAGGTTGGTGTTGAGACATACGATGCAATGAGAAAAGAGAACTTTAACTTACGTGCGACTTTGATGTGGACTATTAATGACTTCCCAAACTTATGCTAATTTATCCGGTTGGAGTACTAGGGGACGTTATGCTTGTCCTTGTTGTCTTGCAGACATGTTCGAAATGGTTATATAATGGGAAGAAGTTCTCTTATATGGGGCATCGCTCGGTGGTTACCGTAAAATCATAGATTTAGATATCGAGTGCTCGCTTGATTGAAGATCAAGAGTTCAAAGAAGCTCCATCGCACCAGTGGATCCAAATATTATTCATGTTGAAAGATATAAATTTTATTTATGGAAGATGAATCAACCGCCAAGCGAAAAGAAACCGAGAGAAAGGGATGAATCGATGATGAATCGACGAAGAGGATGATCCTAATGAGGCGGAGTTGTGGAAAAAGAAGTATTTTTTTGAGTTGCCTTATTGGGAGCATCGATATTACGCCATAATCTTGATGTCATGCACATTGAGAAAAATATCTCGAGAACATCATTGAGACTATTTTGAATGTCGATGGAAAATCAAAAGACAATCTTCAAAGTCGACTTGATTTAGTTCACATAGGAATTCGGCGTGAGCTTCATCCTCAAGCACTTCCGAATATGAAATATCGTTATCACCGCTATTTATTCAATGTCAAGACGGAAAAAGAAGTGTTCATGACGGTGTTGAAGGATATAAAGGTCCTGATGCATATGCATCAAATATATCTTGATGTGTTAGTCTTAAAGATCAAGACTATATGGCTTAAAATCGCATGACTATCACATCTTGATGCAAGACTTATCGCTAGTTGCTATGCGGTGTTGTATGTCAAAAAGGTGACGCTTGTGTAATTGAACCGCCCAACATAATGAAAGGCATTTGTGGCAAAGTTTTGGACGCTCAAGAACTTGAGACACTACAAGATCGAGCCAGACCGACTTTATGCAATCTGGAGAAGATCTTCCCGCCTTCCTTCTTCACAATTATGGTGCACTTGTTAATTCATCTCCGCGTGAAGCGATACTTGGTGGACCGTGTTCTATCGATGGATGTATCCCATTGAAAGGTCTTAATTTATTTGTAAATTATTCCTTCATTCACCTAAATGCCTTTAGTTCCAACTTTTGATAATGTTCTATTCCGTGTTTAGGTTCCTCTCCAAATTGAAGTCTTATTGCCGCAATAAACGTTATCCGGAAGGATCAATTGTCAAGGCTACTTGGCGTAAGAATGTATGACTTTCTCGCTCAAGGTATTTGGAAGATGTTGAAACAAGAATGAATGACTCAAGTAGAAATGTTGGGCTCACAGATCATAACTTGGCCGGAACTTATTTATTTCAAAGTTTGAGAACCGATCAGAAAGTCGAAATTGCGTAATTAGACTGATGATCATGGGTCCAAGCACATCGATGCGTTCTTTTTCATCACGATTCAATGGAACCATTACTAAGTAAGTTCTAGAATTTGATAAATACTCATCACTTATAATTTCTTTGTCTTTTAACAAAGTAACCATTTTTAACATAGTGAGTACAAACAAGTATTGAGAGCTCGCTCACGGTCCCAAGGTTACATCGACGAGAAATTAATAAGATGTTCACGTAATCATTTCATGAATGGTTAAGCCAAACGGTATGCAATTGAAGTTTTCATTGACAAGTAATAATGTTTTCGCACAACATTTATAATTACTCGATTTACTTTTGATTCAGTAGGTTTGGAGTCGAAATGAAGTAAATGATGAAGTTAAATGGCTTTCACAAGGTCCAAACCGAATAGTGAAAAGATATAGTGCATTCTCATCAACGGACATGATTTCATACAAGGTATCGCGAGAGATTGAGGAGAACCCAAAATTGTGGAATTGTTGTTAATTCTTCAATTACGAGTTATTCTAGTGCTAGGGGGATGAATCTTGTCGAGGGAATCTGGAGTATTACGACTTATTATCGACATCATTGAGTTGGATTATTACGGCAAATGGAAAGTTGTCTTGTTTCGAGGTGAATGGGTGATGTGAATACGGCTCATGAATTAAAAAAGATCAATATGGTTTTACAATGGTGAATTTCTCTCGATTGATTCACACCGAGAACAACCGATAGACGAGCCGTATGTGTTTTCTTCTCAAGTGAAACAAGTTTTTTACTCGGAAGATCCAATTGATGAGGGTTGGTATATTGCACTTCGAAATACTCCTAGAGATTTGTTCGACATGGGCAGTGGAAGTAGAGATGACATCGTCGAAATATCGTAAACTCGCTTTTCCGTAACAAAACTTAAATGAAAATATCCTTAGCACTAGTGCACAATTTCAATGGGTTCGTCAGATGTGGACGAAGATATTTACTAATTATGATGTAGTAAGATTTTACTATTTTTATTTATATGTAATATTATAATTTTAATCATGGTCATTTTATGTAATTTAAATATTTTATATGTACCATTATTGTTGTTATTTGTTACTAATATTTCAACTATTTTATGTGTATTGCAGAAAAATGAGTAGAAGAAGAATGCTAGATTTAAATATTGTACATGATACTATAAATTAGGAGAGGGCAATAGTGAACAATGACAAAGAGTTGGATCCTCTAATGTGCCCGATATAGATGATGAGCCTATGTAATTACAAAGTAAAATTAAATTATTTTACATGGATGTTGACTTTTTTATTGATTTATTTTCAATTTTAATATAACAATAATTTATCATTGGTCACCGAGAATGGTGGGATCGCATAAAGGTCGCAGACGTCACGCTTAAAGGTTTATACTAATTAAATTTCTCGCGATGTGTGAAAGTAAGGAGAAATGATTATGGCCAACCTATTGGCCTCAAGCTCGAGTTCTAGCAGTTATTTGGGCATTATTGCACTAAATGCAAATATGTTGCCCATCAATTACGAGTCATGGCATCACATGCCCGACGCAAACAAAAATCAAGCTCGAGAACATTAAGGTAACAAAACATGAATGTAATTTATAATACTTTGGTTGAAGTTTCATTTATATTTACTTTTTAAATTTATTTTTTTTAGGAGAGGTTTAATTTGGAGGTCTCCGATGACTACATAAAAAGACATTGGGAAAAAATGGAGAGACAACAAAAGCATATTGAAAAAGAATATTTTAAGAAAGAAATAAGCCTCGAGGATAAATCATGAAATGTCCCACCGGAATGTTGAGGCATCAATGGGAAGATGCGGTTAGATTCGAACTCAAAGAAAGGAGAGGTATTACCTACTTCTAAACTCTTATAAATTTTTCTGTATAGTATTTACTATATACGTAATAATAATATCATTATGTAGGACCGTGAGCGTGTTTCGGAATAAAGTAAAGAAAGTGTAAAACAAAATTCACGCATTACCATGTGATCGAGAAGTTTTGCTTCAGAATGAGGCCGAGGTATTATAATTTATTAATTTCACAAATATTAATGACTTTATACTATTAAATTATATTTGTAATACAACACCGTAGGAACTCTCCACCGGTCAAAAAGTTGGACGCGTTCACTTTTTTGACATTACGATAGAAGAAGGATGGGTCTCCGATGACACCAAGTCGGAGAGATTATGGTATATTAAAAATGGATTTATAATGTTTACTTATAATAGTTTAATTCTTCGTTAGTAGTTTTAAATTAATAATGTTAAGTTATGATGCATTCCTTCTTATTGTATATTTCGTTTCTAACTTTTTGATTAATTTATTAAGAGAAACTAAAGGAGAAGAAGACACTTTATGAAGCTACCGCTTCGAGTGATAGTTCTGTTCATCTTGAGGATGTCGATAATGTAATTATTACCGATGTTTTGGGTCCCGAAGGTACGATCGCTTCGATCGATAGTTCTGTTAATCTTGAGTATATTTATAACAAAATTATCACTAATGTTTTGGGTGTTGAAAGGTACTACTCGGGTTCGACTTCAAGGATCCGTGTTACTCACCCAATATTTTGATCCGACTCTCAACAATATATGCCTTCCGAGTCAATCTCGGTCAAGTTCGAGGCTAAAAGACCAGATAGCTCAAATGCAAGCTAGCACGGTTGAGCAAATTTTCAACTTAGAGCCGAGGCAAAGAATGAGGGAGGCAGAGCAAATTTCTACTTAAAGTGGAAGCAAGCAGAAGGAGGCAGAGCGAACAGAAATATGAAGAACTTCACTATGCTTTCAGTTATGATGAAGATGTTGCAATAGTCGCAGACGCCATCTTAGACATTTATGTTCTTATTGTAAAATGATTTTAACATTGTTACATTTAACATTTTGTAAGGATATTTTGTACGATATCATATATCTTTTATTTATTTTAAAATATCATTTAGAATTAATGTAGTTGGTGCAATTTTTATGCTACATTTGTTATTTGGGTTGAAATTATATATTATATTTGTTGTCATTGGTTGGTTTTAGTGTGAGGCGATGATATTGGATAAATTGAATATTTTAAATATGTACAAGTTAGCGCTTTGAAAAAAGCGCCGCTAAAAGTCAAACTTGTAAGCGCTAGGTAGAAATAAGCGCGGTAAAAGTCATTGTTTTAACGGCGTTAGAAAAAGCGCGCTTAAAAGTCATGTTTTTAGCGGCGTTTAGAAAAAGTACCGCTAAAAGTCATGTTTTTAGCGGCGTTTAGAAAAAACCGCTAAAAGTCATGTTTTTAGCGGCTGTAGGAGAGCGCCGCTAAAAGTCATGTTTTTAGCGGCGTTTTTTAAAAAACGCTAAAAGTCATGGTTTGTAGCGCGTTTTTTGTAATTTTATACCACATTTAGCGGTTTTTTGTGGCGTTTAAAAAGCCATAAGCTCTATTAGTGGCGCTTAAAAACGCCGCTAAAAGCCAAAAAACGCCGCTAAAAGTCTTCTTTTTAGTAGTATATATATATATATATATATATATATATATATATAATATAACGAATAATCATTAGAAACGTGTTTCCCAATCAAGGATGGTTTTTCAGGTTAATATTCCATATGATCATATATTCTTCCTTTTTTTTTTTTTATAAAACAAATGAAGCGTAGTTATTACACATATTTTGGTGAATTATAAAAACAATGTGAAAGTAAAGGTTTTCATTAATAAAGTTAAGGGCAATAAAAAGGATAAAGTCTATTTATATTCAAATAATAATAATCTTTATGGATTTTGGTTGGGGAAGTGCGGCTGCTGCCGTGAGTAGGGCTACAAAGAAAGTGCAATGACGGGAGGATGAATCTTCGGATGGGGGAACTATAGGGATGGAGAAGGATTTGGAAACCCTAGTGTCTTTTAAAGACAAATTCCTTTGTGGAAGTTCGAGGACTAAAGAGAGGGATGATTTTGTTAGAAAATTGGATTTGAAAAATACAACGAAAAATAGGTTTAAAGAAAAATTAATTATTTACATTTTTTTTCAAAAAATAAGAATTTAGTTGTGTTATCTAAATAATAAACCTTTAATCAAAATCGTACATTTATAACTCTCTCTCGGATAAACGCTTTGACTGTGTAGTCTTCTCCACTATCATTGGTCTCACATCTAGATAAATATTAAATTAATATTTAATATATCATATTAATATTTAGATAAATATTAAATTTAATTTAATATCTCATTTTAATATCTAGATAAATATTAAATTTAATTTAATATTAAATTCATTAAAACAACATTATCATTAAAAATGTTAATTCGAAATCAAGGTACTCGTAAATTTCTACTAGGAGTCTAATTTTTTTATTGTTCTACTGATAAAAAACCACTAACGCCGACCATCCGCCGGATCGTAGTTGACGTAGTCATCGTGCTCGATAGTGCCATTGTCGGTGCAACTCCCTTGGCAACCTGAACCATCATCGATTTGCCCGAATGGGCCTGCCCGGCTCGGCACCTCCTTGTGAGGCTGCTGATTTTGTGGCTAGGGCGAGGTTGACAGTTCGAACGGCTAGCCTTACACCCAACCTACCCCTCTTCTCTCATCGGTAGGTGCCTGCCCAGGCCGGTTGTTCGCACGACCAACCGCACGGGGTGTAGCATCCCTCGGCCAGGCGTTCGCACGCCTACACTGATGTTGCCGATGGGGTTGGCCGAAACTCCCAACAGGTTGTCCAAACAACTTGCTGCCATGGTCGGGGCACCATTGGCCAAGCATTCGCGTGCCTAACTGGGGCGACAGCCGGTTCGATCCGGTCAATATGTAGGAATGCTACTGTGTATGCTATGATAACCTTGGATGGGAAATGGAATTGGGTTATGTTTGCTAGTGATTTACCGCAGGATGTCTGGCATGTTTTAGCTAGAATATGGCCTCCTCATGTGGATGCTGGGATGGACCGATGCATATGGGGAGGGATGAAAACTGGTTGTTTTATTGTGGCTAACAACTATCAGTAATTGCATCAGCTTGCTTGGGATCCTTTGAATCCTGAATGGAAATTGATCTGGAAGCTTGGGGTGCCTCAGCGCATTCGAAAATTTTTATGGTTTGTTTTTCATGACCGTTTACTTAAAAATTCTGAACATTGTAAGCGTGGCATGACGGATGACTGCTCGTGTACTATTTGTGGTTACTTGCAAGAAACGATTGTACATGTTTTGAGGGATTGCCTAGCAACACGCTTAGTGTGGAAGTCGATTCTCCCACAGAAAATGGGGAATGGATTCTGGTTGACTTCTATTAATTCTTGGATGGTGAACAACCTTCGTAACTGTACAAATAAGCTAGTTGAAGGGGTTCTATGGGAGGTGTTGTTTGGTGGATTTGGTTGATTAGTAACCAGTTTATTTTTAGTCAAGCAAGCCATAGTGCAATATTAGATGTTGTGGCGAAAAGCTTGCCATGAGCAAAGGTTATCTGTCAGGTATTAGTTGAAAAGTGGATTAATTTGAATGTGAGATGGTTTCGGCCATCGGAAGAGTGGCAAACTGAATACGGATGGAGGTGTTAATCTGACCATGGCGTTGTGGTTGGAGGTGGATTGCTACGGGATTCGGAGGGACGGTGGATTGTTGGGTTTGGACGAAACATTGGATATTGCTCAATTTTGTTGGCTGAGTTGTGGGTTGTGCATGATGGTTTGGAGGTTGCTTAGGAGATGGGAGTTCGAAGGTTGGTGGTGGTGAATGATAGTTGGGAGGCTATCGAGATCCTCAAGTCTCAGATAAAAAAATGAACGATTAACTTGGTTGATAATATTTGACAATTAATGTCTTGACAATGGTAAGTGGAGGTACAACATGTGGGTGGTGTCAACTCTGCAGCAGATGCCATGGCTAAGGTTGCAAGAGGACTATCTCCAAGGCTACATGTTTTTGAACAACCTCTTGCTTATGATACATTGCTCTTACTAGGCTTACGTTTGGCTTTCTTTTAAATCCCACCCCACCCCCCAAAACAAAGATAACTTTATGCCTTATAATGAGTGAACCCATAAAACAATTTTGGTGGAGTTTTCAAACGGAAAACCCTAACTCTAAATAAAATGTTATGCTTTGAATATGGGTTTTTTTTTTTTGCTTCTTTAAAATATTTTACAATGTCTTCAAGCTTATCTTTTATTTATTTTTCTTTTCTTTGTTATGGAAAAAGTATTTGGTCATGTTAAAAGAGAAAAAAATTCACATTTTCTTTATTTCAAA
Source organism: Gossypium rotundifolium (assembly GCA_025506655.1). Lineage (NCBI taxonomy): Eukaryota > Viridiplantae > Streptophyta > Magnoliopsida > Malvales > Malvaceae > Gossypium > Gossypium rotundifolium. The sequence goes on along the minus strand of CP106729.1, from coordinate 7,053,391 downwards.
CCCAACAAATAAAAAATTTTAAAATATAGTTGAATACACAAGCTAGGGCTCAAAGTAAAAATGAAAATATAAATATAAAAAAATAATCTAATTAAAAATCAAATTTATTGTACTTGGGTAATACTATTTAACCAATCTTTTAGCTCGATTTAATTAATTTTCTATAGTACAAGAAATTTCTGATTCAAAGGAAGTGGTTGACTTATTGGGCTTGTTGGTTCTTCTTACAACTGATTCAATATATCTAATTGTGGCAAGACTACTATTAATGTCTTCATTTAATCATATGAAAAAAACATATATTTTGAAAAAATATTATTATGAACATGCTAACACAATTGTGGCACCAAACGATTGACAAAAATTTGAAATCTAAAAACTTGTTAAAGAGGGAAACTCAAATATCTCGTTTAGGATTGTGCTTAAATTTTATTATTCCATATCTCTCTTTAATTAGAAAACCTATTCTAGAAGAGAAAGAGCTTAATATACAATTGGCCTTTTAAATATTTCATTTTTCTCGGTTTTGTACTTCAAATATTTTTCATAATGGTTTGGTACATAGAGTTTTCTTCCATTACACACTTCACCCTAAAGAATTAACGACGTTAAAAAATTAGTTGCCACCTCCAGCCAATCAGAAGCTATCCCCGTGACACATCCATATACACACAAATAAAATCATTTAATAAATTATTTAAAGCCGTTTATGCGTTTGTCTTTTTTCTTCTTCTTCTTCTTCCCCTTTAACAGAACATGCTGGTGCAATTACAACCAAAGAGACTACAAAAATGCCATGGACTTGAACTAAACACAAACACGTTTGTGTTGGTGTATGGGAGATAAAAATAAACTTATAAGGAATTAATCAAAAGCTTCAAGGTGTGTAATCATATCACTTTTTTACGGTTTTATTCATTACCACCATATATTTTGGTGTATAAAAGATTTACAAACAAGTCTAATAATTGTTTACATTTTACACTGACAAAAACATTCCATTGAACATTGTATAACAAGATAAAAATCAATTTCTGTAGACAATTTTTGTAATAATTTATTATAAAATAATCTTTGAATATAAAAAACGTGAGAGAGCAAAAGGAAACTTTGTTTTTATGCTTTTCTCATTGTGCCTTGCAAATGAAATTTGAATACTATTTGTAGGAGTTTTCATACCTCTTTGTAAATATATAATTATCTATTTTGAGGCACATCTCCTAAATAAAAATAACTATTCAACAAATATTACTTAAATAATTATAATGCTTTATTAAAATCAAGTGATAAATTTTGATATTTAATGATATAACTTATCATTATAAATAGTAACAATTTTTTTTACCGATAACCAAATATTATAAGTATTGATTATTTATAATTTTCCAATTATAATTATTGAAATAATATAAATATTTTCAAACTATTACAAAATACAACACCAAAAAAACCTTCAAGAGTCTAAGTAACATTTATAATGTTTTGAAAATATTTCAACATACATCACTATTAGAGGTGATAATGAAGAAGAAGAAGAAAATAGAGTGAGATTTTCAAAGAAATTATTAAGTTTTTTAAATTTATTTTCATCATTTTTTGATATTTTTATTTAATTAAATTAATTTTGGAAATATTTCAACATAAGAGAGAGAAATAAATTATTAATTTTTTTGTTTTTATTTATTTTCATCAAACCATTAAAAAACTTTAAGTAGTACTTGAAAAGTCACTTAGTAATTAAATTTAGGTGTAATTGTGTGTAATTACACAAAATGACATGTTTAAGTAACCATTGTAATCGGTGGGTCTGTAACACCCCAAACCCGGTCCAAACACTATTATCGAATCTGGCATGCCACAGAAAAGAAAACGTTTGGAAACCGATTTGTTTTAGAAAAAAACCGTTGTAAGATTTTTGAGAAAACGTCGATATATTTTGTATCGTGTAAAACATGTTAAAACTTGGTTTGGAGAAACTTAGTTGTCATATTGTTACTCGAATTAATTACTTAGTCTTTGTATACAAAAAAAAAACAAGTATTTATTTAGCTTTTGAAAACATCCATTTCATTGCTTAATCAACATATTAAATAGAAACTTTAAAATCAACTAAATAAAAGAACCCAAATAAAACTTAAGCGGCCTTATTACAGAACTGAAAACCAAAATTTAATAAAATAGCTAAGTCCGAATGGAAAACTTTGAAATAAACCAAATGCTGTGCATGGACACCTCGAGTCCGCTCCGGCTCGATATCCACGATCTAGGTCTAATTTGCAAAATGTAACGGAAGGGGTGAGTCGTCTAGATTCAATGTACAAATCCCCATCCCAATAGAAGTTATGCTCTTACACAAATTCATACACTAATATGCAAGTCATGCAACCCATCCAACCTAAGCATCCATCCGGTCTCCCAAATCTACTCCTTGTGGTACCAAACCACCTGGTGGTGCAAACCACCGTAACCGGGTTACAAAATATCATATGTGGTACCAAACCACCGTAATCAAGTTACAAAATATCATATGTGGTACCAAACCACCGGTGGTGCCAAACCACCGAGACTTAGTCACAATTTTTAATATGTGGGCCAACCCACCGTGTGATACCAAATCACTGGTGACGGTCTGATAAACCATACTCCCCCTCCTCTTATCACCCATAACACATATTTATGGTAACAATATTAGTATGATCATGATTAACATACGAAAATCATGCATACAAAATATCATGCTCTCATAGATCACAATCAACGCGAGAAATAGTAACAACTTACCCTAAGATCCTCGCTTTTACCCACAAGGGTAATTTAGTAACCATTGCCGTTATTCCGCTTTTAACAACACACAACATTTACATATTAGTATAGAAAATGTGTAAGAGTTACACACCGGTTTTCGTACTAACGCTTTTATTGCTTTTACGCCATCACACTCGACACTACCACTATCTACCACGATCTACTTCGATGTCGGTCCACACCCAAAGGCCAATCTCTCACTCCGACATCGATCGTTTCTTGTACTTTGGCGTTGGGTTTACAGATCCAACCCCACCGCTTGATCATTAATATTGTCCATGATAACTCCTTGGTCACTAAACCAATCAACCCGATGAGATCTAATAAATAAATATAGTGTTTAAACGAAACCCTTACCTAGCTTTCGGATCCCGAAAGTCTTTACGAAAACATCACCACCAACCTACCTACATTTGGCCAAAACCCATATATTAAATCAATCTCTGAAACGCAACCAATTGAGTACCATAACACATTCGGGCAAAGGGGAAAGAACAAGAAAGGCCATTCTACGAACCTACCACCACCTACCTTTGACTTTTTCACCAAATCGGCACCTCTGACTATAGCAAGACAGGATTCGCTTCTAGGGGCGAAAGTGAAATCGATAATGCCTTTGAACAAACGATCTGGATTAGAACTTGATAAAATAGAGAAATCGCAGAGAAGCAAAATCTCAAACTCACCAGATTAAAGAGGAGTATTCGACATGGTGCACTTTCGGAAAAAGAACCCACTTTTGTAGATTCACTATGGAGGAAAATGATGGAGACCGTGGTATTTGGCTTTGAAAGAAAAGATCAAGAGAAAAGAAAGTGTTGGAGAGTGGCGGCAAAGAAAATTTGAGATAATAGGAGGAGAGGATTTTCACTAGCAGAGTAGGTAAGAAAGATTAGAAAAGAAAAGATGAAAGAAAGATGAACACTTTGGCTTACAAAATTCGGCTACACATGCACACACCTCAGAGTTGGAGTTTCGGCCAACTCTCCCCTCTCCTGATAGCCTTTATCCCTTATCTCATCTATCTACTATCACATCCCTTATCTTACCTTTAGAAGAGCCCACCTTAAAACCACCTCTTCCCCCTTAATTATCAGCTTTTAACACTTAAAATAAAAGAAATAAAGCTCCTAAAATGCAGCCTCTATGCCGTCCACCCCTTCCCTCTTGAAGTACCTAAATTTGACCCATCAATTTGGGCCCCAAGCGACCATGCCAGGCCCAAACTCCTCCCCCTTGTGACGCCACCCTCATGTCCACTTAAAGCACCTCCAAATTTGGGCCACAAGCCCAGCTTGCTACTAAATATAATAATTTACAAATAAATTACTACTAGCACTATTTTTAATCAATTTAACCCATATTTAAGCCCAACCTTGAGCCCAATACACACCTCAAAGAATTTAACCTACTAACTTATCCATGCAACATACCAAAAGCATGCACTCCACCAAAATGGATATTACAGCTTCTACCCCTTAAAAATAAATTTCGACCTCGAAATTTACCTGGTCAAAAGAGTTGAGGGTATTACTATCGCATAATATCTTCCGGCTCCCATGTCGCTTCTTCTGATCCATGGTTCCGCCATAATACCCTCACTAAAGGAACTAATTTTCAACGTAAAACCTTAACATCCTGATCCAGGATCTGTACTGGTTCCTCCTCAAAATACAAGTATGGGCTCACCTCAATCTTCTCCACTGGCACAACATGCGACGGATCTGAGCGATAGCGTCTAAGCATAGAAACATAAAACACATCGTGGATTTGACTCAACTCTGGTGGCAACTCAAGCTGGTAAGCCACTGGTCCTACTCGCTTCAACACCCGATAAGCCCCAATAAACCTAGGGCTCAACTTGCCTTTCCTTCCAAACCTCAGAACCTTCTTCCATGGCGACACTTTCAAGAAAACCTTGTCACCTTCTGCAAACTATATATCCTTTCGTTTAAGATCGGTATAAGATTTTTGCCTGTCCGTCGCTTCTTTCAACCGAGCTCGAATCACTTTTACCTTATCTTCTGTCTCAGCAACCAACTCCGGAGCCAACAAATGCCGCTCCCCCAACTCCGTCCAACATGTAGGGGTACGACACTTCCGACCATATAATGCCTCGTATGGTGCTATCTGAATACTTGCCTAATAACTAGTGTTATACGCAAATTCAGCCAACGGTAAGAATTCTACCCAACTGCCTTTGAAATCCAAGACACAACCCCTTAGCATGTCCTCCAAAACTTGAATCACCCTCTCCGATTGTCCATCTAACTGGGGATGAAATGCTGTACTAAAATCCAATCTTGTGCCTAGTGCCTGGTGCAAAGCCTTCTAGAACCTTGACGTAAATCTAGGGTCTCTGTCCGAAATAATCGACGCTAGCACCCTGTGCAACCTCACAATCTCCGCTACATATAGTCTTGCTAACTTCTGAAGAGAATAATCCATACGCACAGGTACAAAATGAGTAGACTTCGTCAGACGGTCCACAATCACCCAAATTGAATCTTTCTTGGTAGGCGTAAGGGGTAGCCCACTCACAAAATCCATTGTAATCATTTCCCACTTCCATTGTAGAATCTTAATCGGTTGCAACAGACCTGACGGCAACTGATGTTCAGCATTGACTTGCTGACATGTCAGACACTTACCCACAAATTCTATTACCTCTCGCTTAAGGCTCGGCCACCAAAACTGCTCTCGCAAATTCCGGTGCATTTTACTACCTCTCAGATACATAGCATATGGACTGCTATGTGCCTCTTGTAAAATCTTCTGCCTTAACTCCACATCCTTAGGTATACACACTTTTTCCCGAAAACATAACACTCCATCGCCGCTCAGACTATACCCCTCTAATCCATCATTCTGCACTTGTAACCTTCGTGCGCTCAAAACTTCATCCACCAATTGTTTTTCCTTAACCTCATTAATCCATGTTGTCTTCACTTGCAATTCAGCTAACAAGCTTCCATCATCATACAGACTAAGGTGAGCAAACATGGCTCTTAACTCTGCCATCACCTTACGACTCAAGGCGTCCGCTACCACATTAGCCTTTCTCGGGTGGTACTCAATCGAGCAGTCATAGTCTTTTAACAGCTCAATCCACATTCTCTGCCTCAAATTTAACTCCTTCTGCGTAAGAAGGTACTTCAAACTCTTGTGGTCCAGATATACGATAGACTTTTCTCCATACAAGTAATGTCGCCAAATTTTTAGGGCAAAACCATCGCACCAATTCCAGATCATGCGTCGAGTAGTTTACTTCGTGAGGTCTTAACTGCCGAGAAGCATACGCTACTACTTTCCTCTCTTGCATCAGCATACATCCCAATCATGTATGGGATGCATCACAATAAACCGTAAACTCCTTCTCGACTTTCGATTGAATCAACACCGGAGCTTCCGTCAAAATTATTTTCAACTTTTCAAAACTTTCTTGTTGCTTATCCGACCACAGAAACGGAACCCATTTCCTCAGTAACTTGGTTAATGGTGCCGAAATCAAAGAAAACCCTTCCACAAACCTTCGATAATACCCTACTAAACCCAAAAAACTCCAAATCTCCGCCACAGACTTCGGTGGCTTCCAATCTAAAACTGCCTCAATCTTTCGATGGTCCACTCTAATCCCCTTAGCTGATACCACATGACCCAAAAAGGTAACTTCCTTCAACCAGAACTCGCACTTACTAAACTTGGGGTATAACTGCTTCTCCCTAAGAATCTGCAACACCACTCGCAAATGCGCGTCATGCTCCTCCTCTGATTTTGAATACACCAAAATATCATCCATAAATACTACCACAAATCGATTCAAATACGGCTGAAACACTCGATTTATCATATCCATAAATGCTGCTGGTGCATTCGTCAACCCGAACGGTATTACCAAAAATTTATAGTACCCGAATCGAGTACGAAATGTCGTCTTATGAATATCCACCTCTTTTACCTTAAGTTGATGATACCCCGACCTCAAATCTATCTTGAAAAAGATCGATGCTTCCTTAAGCTGGTCGAACAGGTCATCTATTCTAGGCAAAGGATACTTGTTCCTAATCGTCAATTTATTTAACTGACGATAGTCTATGCATATTCGCATCGATCCGTCCTTCTTCTTAACAAAAAGCACAGGCGCTCCCCAAGGTGAAACACTTGGCCGGATAAAACCCCGATCCAGCAACTCCTGAATCTGTGCTTTCAACTCCACCAATTTCTTTAGCGCCATCCTATACGTAGTAATTGACACTAGCTCAGTTCTCGGTAGGAGGTCTATACCGAACTCTACTTCCCGATCCGGGGGCAAACCCTGAAGCTCTTCCGAAAGACATCAATAAATTTATTTAATGTTTGAACACTTCCTATAGCCGGTTCCTTACCTTCCAAAGCACAAACATAAACTACAAACGCCTCACATCCTTTCCTTACCATCTTCTTCACTTTCGGTCACGGACACCACATTAGATAGGTAATTCCTTCTCTCACCTATCATTACCACCTCTACACCTCGACCATTTTCAAGACCATGCTTTCTTTGACTGATCTAGTTCGCTTGGTACTTAACCAACTAATCCATTCCTAAGATTAAATCGAACTCCCAAAGGGTAGTTCCATCAAATTCGCTTAAAACACTACCCTCAAGTTCTAAGGGTACATCCCTATATAGTTTGTCTACCACCACGAGTGTCTTAGAGGGCTAACCATCATCATCTTCCTAGAGATATCTCATAGGCTAAGTTTAAAGTTCCCACTACACTACTAGCAATATAAGAGTATGTCGAACCAAAATAATTAAAGTAATGTAAGGTAGCCCGTAAATTATAAACGTCTGGTTATGATGTCGGTGGCCGCCTCCTCTCGACGCTTATTGCAGAGACCAACCCATGCTTTCTAGCATTAGCACCTCCAACACCTCGACCAGTGCTCCACTACCCGTCTGTTACCATTTCCACCCCACACACCTCGACCCTCCGTGGTTCTTGGCCATCTCTCCTGAATTGACCACGCCCTTGACCTCGGCTTGAGTCCGCTAACTTTCATGGACGGTCCCTTACCCGATGCTCCAATGACCCGACTCAAAACATCCTCTATTACCAGCCCAACATTCTCCGAATGAGACTTCCCACATCGAGCATTAATCGAGGTGGCCATCGAAAGAAGAAGAAGAGCTTTGCGACTTGATCCGACCCACCAAATCTAGCCATTTTCGAGCACTTTCACCGCACCTAATGGCCCAAAACTCCTTTTATCCTTGCCCCTATCCTGATTCCATTTTTCGGTCCGCTTCACCTCCTCAGCTATTTTGGCCTTTTCCACGAGAATGATAAATTCCCTTTCACGCCGAAGTACAATCAACACCCGCACTCATCTCTTAGCCCGCCTTTGAACTTAACACAGTAGCCATGTTCCGTAGCCACCATACCCCGAGCATACCTATTCAACCTCAAAAATTTAGCCTCGTACTCGAGTACCGACTTATTCCCTTGCACCAAATTTAAGAACGCCCTACGTTGCCCATCAGTATAATCGGCCCCCACATACTTTCTCTGATAGGCTGCCCTAAAATAATCCCAGGTGATATCATCGGCCACTGCACCATCCCTGACAATGAGCCACCACTGGTACGACTCATCCCGGAGAAGAGATACTATCCCCTTCAACTTCTCCTTAGCCGAGAAGTCTAAGTCATCCATTATCCACTTTGTTTCCTCTAACCAAGATTTCGCTTATGTTGGGAGCCACACCGAAACTCCCCAAATATCGCTCCATTTGCCCAAGTCGCCACCACAAATTTTGGGCTCCTACACCACCGCCCAGAACTCTTTCTAAAACTCACAAATCCTCGAGATACTACATCGTTACCACCGTCGATCTTGAAACTCGACTTCCGTCACGGCAGATCCGACATCACATTTTGAACCCATGGCGGACCCCACTGGCTTCGACAACGCCATCCTACCCCTACCCCGGCCACGCGGTGAACGTCCTCGACCTCTTGTACTCATCTCCTCGTTCGCGTTTATCTGGTTAAGAATTTTATGAATTATTATCTATTTTCACTATTTATCCACGAACAATTTTATGAAAATAGTTTTTAAAGTGATTCTTTCGAATTAGAATCTATCTAAAGTTTCAATTTCAAGCTTATCTCCTAGTTCTAAGTATATTCATCACACAAACAACATTCACAGACCACATTCCATGAACAAGGGTATTTTGTCATTTCATTACCTAGGGGTATTTTTGTAATTTTAACCTACAAGGGTATTTTTGTAATTTTCCAAAATAAAGTTTCGAGTATTTTTTCAAAATAGGGTATTTTGGTAATTTTGTGAAGTAGGGGTATTTTGGTAATTTTACAACTCGGGGTATTTCGGTAACTTTGTAAGTCAGGGGTAATTTAAAAATTTTACAAACCAGGGGTACTTTGGTCATTTTCCAAATCTAAGGTAGTTTTCACAAATCCAGGGGTAATTTGGTAATTTTAAAACTAGGGTTTTTACAAAATAAGGTGGCTGGTCCCTTTCAGGTTTTAATTATCGAATTTACCCTGTGAACAAGTCCTCATGGTTAGGGTGAACAGTTACTACGCACCAAGTAGGATTCGAGCGAAGAGGAGGTGAGTCACTGGGACTACTTAAATACCAAGCTCTCCCTGAATCCAATCCTAGACATGCGCATGGCTGTTGCCACACCCTAACTCAGCGACTTAATCCCAGGTTTGTTCAATTATGCTTAAATCTTATTTAATTGAGAAGTTATATAACTAACCCTATGGTCTATTAGTACTATCATGCTTAACTACATCTAAAGCCCACAAAGCCCAACATATATATCACAACAAGAGTTAGGGTACTTACCTGGGTGGATCGGTGCCGGAGACTCAGGTGCCATGCTTTCCGGAAAAATGATCATTTCACAAACTTTTAAAACATATTTTGGGCCCTAAGCCCACAATCGAGCTTTTAAACCGGGCTCTGATACCAAAATGTAACATCCCAAACCCGGTTTAAACACTATTACCGAATCTGGCGTGCCACAGAAAAGAAAATGTTTGGAAACCGATTTGTTTTAGAAAAAAACCGTTGTAAGATTTTTGAGAAAACGTCGATGTATTTTGTATCGTGTAAAACATGTTAAAACTTGGTTTGGAGAAACTTAGTTGTCATATTGTTACTCCGTTTTAATTACTTAGCCTTTGTATACAAAAAAAAAAAACAAGTATTTATTTAGCTTTTGAAAACATCCATTTCATAGTTTAATCAACATATTAAATAGAAACTTTAAAATCAACTAAATAAAAGAACCTAAATAAAACTTACGCGGCCTTATTACAGAACTGAAAACCAAAATTTAATAAAATAGCTAAGTTCGAATGGAAAACTTTGAAATAAACCAAATGCTGTGCATGGCCACCTCGAGTCCGCTCCGGCTCCATATCCACGATCTAGGTCTGATCTGCAAAATGTAACGGAAGGGGTGAGTCGTCTAGACTCAATGTACAAATCCCCATCCCAACAGAAGTTATGCTCTTACACAAATTCATACACTAATATGCAAGTCATGCAACCCATCCAACCTAAGCATCCATCCGGGTCTCCCAAATCTACTCCTTGTGGTACCAAACCACTGGTGGTGCCAAACCACTGGTAATCAAAGTTACAAAAATATCATATGTGGTACCAAACCACTGATAACCGAAGTTAAAAAAATATCATATGTGGTACCAAACCACTGGTGGTGCCAAACCACTGAGACTTAGTCACAATTTTTAATATGTGGGGCCAACCCACTGTGTGATACCAAATCACTGGTGACAGTCTGATAAATCATACTCCCCCTCCTCTAATCACCCATAACACATATTTATGGTAACAATTCAGTATGATCATGCTTAACATACGAAAATCATGCATACAAAATATCATGCTCTCATAGATCACAATCAACGAAAGAAATAGTAACAACTTACCCTAAGGCATCCTCGCTTTTACCCACAAGGGTAATTTAGTAACCATTGCCGTTATTCCGGCTTTTAACAACACACAACATTTACATATTAATTATAGAAAGTATGTAAGAGTTACACACCTGATTTTTGTACTAACGTTTTTATCGCTTCTACGCCATCATCACTTGACACTACCACTATCGACCACGATCTACTTCCGATGTCTTACCACACTCCAAAGGCTAATCTTGCACTCCGACATCGATCGTTTCTTGTACTTTGGCGTTGGGTTTACGATCCAACCCCTACTGCTTGACTGTTAATATTGTCCATGATATCCATGATAACTCCTTGGTTACTAAACCAATCAACCCGATGAGATCTAATAAATAAACACAGTGTTTAAACGAAACCCTTACCTAGCTTTCGGATCCCAAAAGTCTTTACGAAAACGTCACCACCAACCCACCTACATTCGGCCAACACCCATATATTAAATCAATCCCTGAAACGCAACCAATTGAGTACCATAACACATTCGGCCAAAGGGGAAAGAACAAGAAAGGCCATTCGACCGAACCTACCACCACCTACCTTCGGCTTTTTCACCAAATCGGCACCTCTGACTATAGCAAGACAGGATTCGGCTTCTAGGGGTAGAGAGTGAAATCGACAGGGCCTTTGGAACAAACGATTCGGATTAGAACTTGATAAAAATAGAGAAATCGCAGAGAAGCAAAATCCCAAAACTCACCAGATTAAAGAGGAGTATTCACTTATGGTGCACCTTCGGAAAAAGAACCCACTCTTGTAGATTTGGCTATGGAGGAAAATGATGGGGACCGTGGTATTCGGCTTTGAAAGAAAAGATCAAGAGAAAAGAAAGTGTTGGAGAGTGGCAGAAAGAAAATTTGAGACAATAGGAGGAGAGGATTTTCGGCTAGCGAATAGGTGAGAAAGATTAGAAAAGAAAAGATGAAAGAAAGATGAACACTTTGGCTTACAAAATTGGCACACATGCACACACCTCATAGTTGGAGTTTGACCAACTCTTCCCTCTCTGATAGCCTTTATCCCTTATCTCATCCATCTATTCTCACATCTCTTATCTTACCTTTAGAAGAGCCCACCTAAAAACCACCTCTTCCCCCTTAATTATCAGCTTTTAACACTTAAAATAAAAGAAATAAAGCTCCTAAAATGCAGCCTCTATGCTGTCCACCCCTTCCCCCTTGAAGTGCCGAAATTTGACCCATCAATTTGGGCCCCAAGCGGCCACACCAGGCCCAAACTCCTCCCCCTTGTGACGCCACCCTCATGTCCACTTAAAGCACCTCCAAATTTTGGGCCACAAGCCCAGCTTGCTACTAACATAATATTTTACAAATAAATTACTACTAGCACTATTTTTAATCAATTTAACCCAGATTTAAGCCCAACCCTGAGCCCAATACACACCTCAAAGCCTTTAACCTACTAACTTATCCATGCAACATACCAAAAGCACAGACCCACCAAAATCAGGATATTACAAGGTCTCACCTGGGTGTAATTGGAGCATCTAATTATACTTTCTAATTCATAGGAGAAGGATGAGAATTTGAGTAATTACACTCAAATCCAATTTAAAAAAAATTATTTTTATACAAGTTATAAAGATCATATTATAAGCATGGACATGTATATGTGTTTGAGATAGTTATGACCAAAAATTTCTTATATTATAAATACTTAAAATTATATTATAAAAATAATTTGTGTATTTTATAAAGTTATAAAAATTATATCATTTAAATCCTAAAAAAAATTTAAAGTTATGATAAAAAAAGTTTATTATAAAAAATAATTTACATGTTATTAAAGTGTTATAATGTATTTATTTATAAAAATTGTGGTTAAAAAGTATGAGTATAACTTATTTATGTTCCATACCATATATTATAAAATAATATACTTATTCATAAAAGAATGTTATAGCTTTTTTTATCATAACTAATTTATAAAAGATAACTATTTTAAATTATGATATAAAAATATTATTTATAAGAAGTGTCATAAAAGTTATCGGATAATTTATACAATCTTATTTATAAAGGTTATATATTATAAATTTTATACCATTTTACTTAATTTATGTATTATAAAAGATATATAATCTAGCATAATTTTTTCTCCAAATTAAGTTTATATAAGTTTTATAATTAAAGTTACTATTATTTGGACTGTGAACCCAAATATTATAAGTTGATGCTAATTATGCAAATAAAAAATGTTCTCTTGTACTATATCGTGGGGTATGATATCATTTAAGAAAATGGTGTTAGACACAAGTACCACAGATAATTCACAAAATTTTTAATTTGAGACATTTAAGGCTTTGAAATATGATTAAGAAGACATTTGCTACTCTAAAAATATATTTCCCATATTAACGTTACCTTAGTATAGCATAAAAAAAAGGTTGGATTGTATTAACATGTTGCATATTTCATAACTGTAATTATAGGTGGAATTAATATGATCCATATACTTTGAAAAGTATATGGAAGAATGAGATCTTGATAATCTTAAGATGCAAATTATAATTCAAATGATGATGAACTCGATCAATGATCAACAAATAATGACAATAAGAAGTATATATTAAATATTAAAGAGGAATAACCGAATAAATATATACTAGAACAATTACATAAAATTACATATGATGTTTATTTTTCTTGTTATTTTCATTTCTAATCATATTATCAATTACTTTTTAGACTAAAATAATACATATAATGATTTGATTTTAATTTTGTTAAAGAGATTATTTTATTATACTAATAACTTTTCATGGTAATTAATATTTTCAAAATTATAAATTATATAATTGTGTAATTACAATTTGTACTATCAAACATAACATAGAAAATTATGATATAATTACACTTCTTCACTAAACATATCTAACGATTGCAATTTTTGTAATTACAAAAAATATAATTATCACTTTAATAATTATACTTTCATTCAATTAGGGAACCAAATCCGAGACAAAAAATTAATTGAAATAAAAATGCAATAAAAAAAATCCTAATCCTTAATTAGAGAACCAAATCTAATGGCGTTTCCTAATATAGTTTTCGTCACAAAAGCATCCACAACATTATCGTTCCAGTATAAAATATCCCAATTCAATCTCAATTTCCGATTCTGCGTCATTAGATAAGTTAATTCCAGTTTAAAGAACTTCTTGTATTGATGTCTGACTGTATACGGTTCATCGCAATTATAACACAATAAGCCACTACAAGAAAATGAATTTTTTTTAGTGACAGTGAAAATGGCCTACAAAACATTAAATTCTGTCACTAGTCACTCACCTTCAATAAACCACTTCCACCACTGTTATATTAGTGACAAGTCAATTAGCCGATTTTTTAATGAACATTTTGTCACAAATATACATTTAAATAGCGATTAAATCATCAAGATTTTTAGAACTTGATCGATATTCAAATTGATTTGTCTGATTTATTTAAATAAATTATTAAAATCATAAAATTTTAAAAGTAACAAAAATTGATTAACAAATCTTTTAAAATCTTACCCTTTGAGTCAAGTCAATTAATTCAATTTTTTATTTTAGATCGATTATTGATCTAATTCAATTATAAAAACTAACAGTTATTACATATTTCGAATTATTTAACGAATTTGTGTGAATAGTTTTCCTAACTTATTGTCACCCTCAAAAAGTTGAGATATCGAGACTGCCATATTCGTTAGGGAATTGAAATTGGCCTCTGTACCTTGTCAAAGTCCTATGATTATTTCAGACACGTAGCATTTACTGCTTCTGTTCAAAGACTACAGTAAGGCTCATGGATAAGGTGTATTTGATCCAAATCACAAGGGGGAGGGAAGCAATAAAAGCATCACTCCAACTTAATTTGATAATGTGAATGGTTGTGAGACAAACTTATCTGCCTCGTTAGTGTGTTGATTTCTGGAAGAATTGTTCACACTGATGCAACCAAATCAATGGATCATTCAACCCATCAAAATTAGCAAATTTTAATTTCGTGTACCTCAAGGCAACTTTTTCAACTCACCTGGCAAAGGCTTTTAGTCTACCCAGGTTGTATTGTTGCTTGTAAAACAAATCAGCTTAAATAAAATTATAATTTAAAACCATATGCCTTAATTAAAGAACCGAAACTAGTAACCTTTCCTAGTTCGGCCACAAAAGCATCCACAATAAATATATTGAACTACAAATTATATGGCATCACATGTTAGTATTCTCCTTATTTCAAAAAAAAAAAAAAAAGAGTTAGTATTCTCCTTTAGTCCTTGTAATGAATACACAATACACAACGGTTCAATGGCTCTGTAGAATCAGCTACTACATCATATCTTAGATGTGAAAATGCGAAGCTCGTGCATGACTCTGTTGCCACAGCTGCCTAGTAGCTTGCAAGCCATGCGTAGATGTAATATTCCGACAAGATCTTTTGCATTGCAGCTAATCTTATTGTTCACCTTCACCTTTGTCCAATGAAGCAGATAAATAGCTCAAGATGAAGCTGTCTAGATCTCCCTCTAGCACAGAATCGGGATCGGAGACCTCATAATTGGTCCTCAGATCCTTCACCAAGCGATAAGGCTGCATCAACAGATAGTAAACCAAAGTTTAGTGTGAAGAATTTGTTTCTTGTCAGAAGGGAACTTACAGTGCAAGTTTCATGGCAGCAGAGCATTTACATGAAGGACGTAAGTACGTATCTGGTTGCCCCAACTTATCTCGGTAAGAGATTGTGTGTGCTGGGAATTCATCTGTGCTTGACGAGCCATCTCAAGCTGGTCTAATCGAGACTGAAGCACAGCCATTGCTGAGGCCTTATTCTGATGTTGTGATCTGTGTGTTTACAAGTAAATTATGAGCTTGGATTAAAGAGAAAACAAGAGTAATCGGGCTCCATTATTAGCAAAAACAAAACAGGAAAACTGCGGTGGTTTTGACAATCAGCACACTATTCACACCTTTCATTTTGACAAGTAGCAGTTACTCCTGTGGGAATGTGGACAATTCTCACAGCACTCTCGGTCGTATTAACATGCTGACCACCGGCTCCCCCAGCACGAAACCGTTCAATACGAAGGTCAGATTCATTTATTTGTACTCGAGAAGATCCATCACCTAGGATTGGAATTACAGCAACAGCAGCAAATGAAGTATGCCGGCGTTTTCCACTGTCAAAAGGTGAGATACGAACTAACCTATGAACTCCTACTTCTGCTTTGGCATATCCAAACGCGTACTCACCATCAACTTTTATAGTTGCCCGCTGAAAGAATAAACAACATAAGGTCAAAAACTTATAGCCTCCTTCCAAGGAATTAGTCGAAACAGAGCGAAAAGAATCTTAATTAAAACCGAAAAGTAGACAGTTTAATGGACTTCATGCTTAGCACTCAACTGGCATTAAAGTTCCCAGATATTGTTGAATGTGTATTATTCTATGCATGCTTAGTTTCCCTCTATACCAAATTAGGTAATAAAAATCAATATTAATGCAGCTTAAATGAAGGATGAACAGGGATAAGATATGAACCTTGATGCCTGCAATTTCACCTGGCATTTCATCCACTACTGTTACTCCATAGCCACGCCGTTGGGCCCAGGTTTTATACATTTGCATAACCATTGCTGCCCAATCCATGCTCTCAGTTCCTCCAGCTCCAGCTTGTACCTACACCATAAACCAAAAGATCGAGGTTGAGATTGTGACCGGCAGCAAAAAAAGCAGAAGGTTTCATTATCCATTGGGACAATGGAATATAAGAAAGGAAATCCTTAACTCCAAGGCATTACATTTTTCTTTCAAATGCATTGAACACAGTCAAAGAAGTATATTAGTAAAACCTCTATATAACAAGAGCAAGAATCGTGCTCTCCAGCTAACAAAGCTTCAAGCTCCTTGTCCTTTGAATCTCTTCTCATCCTCAGCAATGCTTTCATTGATTCCTGCAGAGGAAAAACTTACTAAGTAAGAATTGGCCACTAGAGGAAGATGCTTAGTAAAATACAAGTGAGGTTTCTCATAGATTCAAAGGAAGATATTAACGGCCATAATGTCCCTACAAGAGACAAGTTAAACCACCACATCAGTGTCGTTTCATCAAATCTTGCCATATCACCTTTTGATCACGAAAGTAAATAACATCTTTCGATCACCAAAAATATGCATTAATGATATGTATAATTAATCTAAAGAAACTAAAAGAAGTAATTGCATTATCATCTACAAACCTATGAGAAACAAGCCCTTAATCATAAAACATAAGAATGAAGACATGCCTAGATAAGAAATAAGAGCCCACCGATTCCAACTCAGTGTCATCCTCTTCCCTTGCAAGTTTTATCATATCTATATGTTCAAGCAATTCTTGCTCAAACGCCTTCACTTCTTTCATTTTACCCATTAGTGAGCCGTGTTCACGGCTTATCTTACCAGCATGGACAGGATCATTCCAAAGGTCAGGCTTATTCAGCTCTGCAGATAACAAATCCAATCTGACCATCAATTTCTTCCACTGCATCCAAAAAGACAATGAAGAGTTTAACAAACATGTTCTTATGGAAAATCCACTGAGAGAAAGATTTTAGTTGAAAGTAAATTCAAATATATAAAAGCAGAAACTGAAATCACAATTTCATCAATCATTTGTCTTCACATGTATAAATTCCCACTAAAGAACCACGAGAGTTTACAAAAGGAAAGAACAAAATAGCTGCAGAACTCCAACCTCAAATATTAATTTAATATCATTATTAAGATAAAATATAACCCTAAAAAGCATGAACTTTCATCTCACACTGGATATAAGGATTGACTAAATGCCAATAAAACTAATACCTGAAGGCGTCTCTTGATAACTTGAATGGACTGAGCAATTGCAGCAGCATGGCTCTTCCAATCACTTTCACTCTCCTCAAGAATTGTCCACTTACTGCTAGTAATCCCATCTACTGTGAGTCCATCAGACGTACATGGTTCAATAGCAGCCTGGGAACCAAATTCTCTTGCCCAGATCCAGCCTTTTCGATTTAAACGCAAGGAATGTTGATTTTGTGAACCCAAAAGGCTTGAACTTGGAAGGAAAGAAAAGGACCCAAACGGCTTTTTCAGTGAGTTATGCAAAATCGAAGAACACCCAGGATCAAAAACCTTGGAGTTTTGATTGGAATCTAGAAAATTGTCAAGAGGCTGTAAGGAAGAAAAAGCTCTGGTTTTGGTTCTAATGTATTGAGATATGCAAAAGGATCCGTTACACGATCTCTTGAAAATAAAATAAGACATATTTAGAAGGGAAAAAGAGTCTTCTTTTACCCCAAAAGATTCGTTTTTTGGGGGTTTAAGAGGAACTATATATCAATTTTCTAGTTCTCAAGGGTTTATGGCCATTGGAAAGGCGGGACCCTGAAACGACACAGTTTTCGGTATTGGAGAATGCTGGATAAATTGAAAGATCCAATTTACCAACTGCCATAACGTGACACAAATGCCCTTCTTTTCCCTTCACCAAGCCCAACAATGCTTCTTCCTTTACAATCCAAAACCCTTGTCTAAATTTCCCAGACCCAGAACCCTGTTCTTCCTCTGCTCAAAAATGTCTTCAAATTCCAATTCCCTCCAAAATTACCCAACACCACTATCCCCTCCGTTGCCATCAATCTCGAAAGACATAGAGCTTGCCAGAGCCATGACAGCTTCTTCAAAATCAAGCCTTTTTGGACTCTCAAGAAGTGATATTTTATATGAAGACGAGTGGCTCATTGCTGTCAACAAGCCTCAGGGGATTTATTGTGATACCATTCTGGCCTCAGTTCCTCGCTTTCTATCTGACTCGGCCCCGTCAGATCGGCTCTGTGAAGGTCTTTCTACCTTTCTACCTTTTCCTTTTAATATAGTTTATGGCTTCTGGCAAATATATATATATATATATATATATATATATATATGTATTATACTTTGTGGCTAATTTCTGGGTTGACTTGCATATTCTCAATAGCAAAGTATTCAACTCTTGCCATGGTAAAGTTTGTTTCTAGCTGAAATAAGCTGATCTTAGATGTACTTCCCTGAAATTGGACTTCTTTTTAATGTAAAAGGAATTCATTCATTCATAATTGAATAGCATCATTCATAAGTGAATAGTATTCAACTCCTTGCCATGATTGGCCTGGCAAGCACTGAAATTCCTCATTAAGCCTCTACACATAAACGATAGGGCAAATGGGGGATAAATCCTCATCCGTTCCATTTAGAGCCTTTATCACTGCAAAGCATCGCCTTCCAAATTGATGCGTTGGAACCCCATTTCGGCAGCAAATTCAAGGGCTTTAAATGCAGCTAAAGCTTCAACTATAAAGGCATTAGTAGCTTTGTTGATTCTGGAAGCCACAGCCCCCATAACGAAGCCTTAGTGGTCCTTGACCATCACACCAACACTGCCCTTTAGGTCATCTACAATAAAGGAGCTATCAAGGTTCACTTTCAGTTTATTAGCACTTGAGGCTTTCCAGTGTGTAATGCCTGATTGCACATAGGTGGGGTTGTTATTTGCATCCTTTTGAACTTCCTTGTAGGCTAAAGCTCACATAACAATATTTCGAGCATCCCAAACAGCCCAGAGCATCATAACTGCTATCAAAGTCATCCTTGCTAGGTATCTTGCCCCCTCTTCTAACCAATCGACCACTCAAGCAATACTTGACAGCGTGATTCTATGGGAGAATTTGAGCATCTCCTCGGATAGTGGGCAGCTCCTTAGCATGAGTATACCATTCTCTTCTTCCCCTTGACATCACTCACATTTTGTTTCAATGTCCAGCAACCTTTTGGCCTAATTTCTTTAATTGGTAAAACCTCCTGGCAGCATAGTCAATAGAAGAACCTAACTTTACAAGGTATGTTCAATGACCAAAAGCTCCTTCAGATTTCTCGTCTGGGTCTGTGTCCCATTTTGAAGGAGAGTTGACTAAATACTTGCGTCTAACAGTATACCAGCCATTCTTCACATTGTGTCATAAGTTTGTCTTGTGTGCCTGTTGTCTTGTGTGCCTGGTTTATTCAGGCAATTGAAAATTTTCCTAACTAGTCCTTCCTTCTATTTGAGCTGCTCCAAATTGATGAGAGCAGAAACAGTTGCATCTCTTGGAAGTGAGCTTGTGGTGTGTGGATTTAGAAGTTATCATTATTAGAGATCCATCTATCTTCCCAAATCTTAATAGAAGAACCATCTCCAATCCTCCTTTGGGTGTTGCTCCCCAGCACATCTTTTGGTTGCCTAAGGCTTCCCAAACTATAGAAGGGCTTGGAATTGAGGGGCACATTCAAGAGGGAGTCATTCAGGAAACATCTAGATCGGAGGACTCTAAAGAAAAAGGAGTCTATGTTTTGGAGAAGTCGCCTAGATTTATTAAAGAGGAGAAGGTCTTGGAATACCACCCCTCCCATACTTTTGGGTTCGCAAACATTATCCCATTTTAGCCAACAAATCCCACTACCATTGAGTTTGTTGCTCTATCCATATTTCCGGATAACTGCTGTCAATTCCTTACAAAAGGTGACTAGAAATAAGAAGACATTCATGGCATAGGTAGGGAGTGATCAAAGGACAGCTTTAATGAACAGTTCCTTGCCTCCATGAGATAAAAGTCTACCTTTCCAGCTATGGGTTCTTGTGTGCACCCTATTAGTTAGTTCTTGGAAGGCCTTTTTCTTGCCTTTTCCAATGATATTTGGTAGCGTCGGGTACTTTTCTAGATTTGAGGTCTCAAGGATGCTAAACATTCATTGGAGTTCCATTCTTTGGTGAAGGTGAGTGTTCGGACTAAAGAATAGCAGAGACTTCTTGTAGTTAATCTTTGGCTTGAACTTTGTTCATACTTAGAAAGCATGTCTTTTATTTTCTCTCCCACCCTTTTCTCAATTAGCGTTAAAAGTAAGTTGTCATATGCAACTAAGAGGTGGTTAACCCTCAACCTTGCTCTGTTAGCTTGTACACTCCACCATTTATCCTTGGCTTTGCGCCCTTAGAAATAGTGCTGATAACCCTCCCATGCATGTCACAGCAAAAAGGTAATAAATGGTTGCCTTACGTCAACCCTCAACTCAGTATGAAAGTCTCGATAACTCGTCCAGTCACAAGAACTGAATAAGAAGCCATAGTAACACCTTGCATGATAAGCCCAACCCATTCTTTTGCAAAACCCATTTTCTCCATGATTGCCTTAAGATAATGCCATTCTATTCTATTGTAGCTTTTACTCATGTTGAGCTTCAAAGCAAATTGTCTTTTCTCCTTGTTTTTCTTCATTTTCAAGGCATGGATGAGCTCGTATGTAACAATAACATTGTCCATAATCAATCTCCTTGACACAAAGGCACTTTGGTTCACACTTATTTAGCTTAGCAGAATTTGTTTCAACCTCTTAACTATCACCTTGACAATAATTTTATAAATGACGATATATAAGCTAATCGGCCTAAAGTGTTTCATGTTTAAAGGATTTCTCTTCTTAAGGATGAGAGCAATATATGTATGATTGAGTTCATGCAGATCGATTAGTCTATTGAGGGCCTTTAAGCAAATTGAGACAACATCTTTACCAACAACAAGCCCATACTTTTGGAAAAAAACAAGGCAGATGTACCATCAAAACTAAGAGTTTTGGTTGGGTGCATCTGATTAAGGGTTGTCAATATTTCCTCTTCCTTGAATTCCTAGAGAAGAGAGTGGTTCATCTTGCCTGACACTATTGAGGATATGTTCATGGACTTCCAGGTACGAGGAATCAAAGAGTTTCCTAAAGGACCTTAAAACCACATCTTGAATGCCCTTGTTCTCAACCCAGCATCCATTGTTGCCTTCCAACTAGAGAATATGGTTTTTCCTTCTTATGGTTGAAGCTTGAGCGTGGACATATGAGGTGCTTTTGCCTCCCTTTTGGAGCTATAGGATCCGAGAGCGTTGGGACCATTAGATCTCTTTTTCAAGTAAGGCTTGTGGTGCTTTCTTGGTTTCCTTAGGCCTGTCAATGGTTTGTTGGTTAACTGGCTGTTCTTGGATATCTTTGATTTTCTGATGCAAGTCTTTGATTCAGTTTCCCACTACACATGTTAACCTTATGCCACTCGCGAAGTTTTCTCTCAATATTTTGAATATTTTCAACAAGACTATTGTGATGGAAATCCCTGTGTGTGTTAATAATCACCTGTTTGCACTTGGGTTCTTTTGTTCATAAAGCTTCAAAGTTTGATTCATCTCCTTCCCTTAGTGCTCCCCCTAATTTATTGGCCAAGCAAATCAATTCTAAGAGGGAAATGATCGGATGTCGCACAGGGTAGGTGCTCAACATAGGCATTTGGAAACACATATTGATCTAGTTCTGATTCACCAAGGCTTGGTCAAGTCCCTCACATATTTTGTTATCTGCATGTCTTTTGGAAGTCCATGTGTACCAAGAACCTTTGAAACCCGAGTCATAAAGCTGACATTCATCAACATCTTTGAAAACTTCCATTTGCATTTCAACTCTTAGATTGCCTCCCACTTTTTCTTTCTTGGTCATAATCTCGGTGAAGTCACGAAAACTCCTAATGGTAAGATCGATTGGCTATTTAGGATAGCGAGGAGTGCCCATGACTTACTTGATTGACTTGCTACTTGTTCACCATAAAAGTCTATAAGTCGGAACGTTGCTTGTCTCACCTCTAGGTACTCCATGTCAATATGATTCTGCAAATAACATTTCAAATCAAGAGCAATGTCCTCTTTCCACATTAAGGCAAGCCCTCCACTTTGGCCTTCGCTTTCAACTATAAGACAGCCTTCATCCATATCGTTCTCCTGATCCTCTCTATGCCATCCTTGTTTGATTTAGTTTCACAAAGGAATAGCACAATGGGGGTCTTTCTATTATTTGAGCTTTCACAAAGCTCAAACTTGCCGTGGGTATCCAAACCCACAGTAATTCCAGCTTTTGAAGATCTTGACCCTTGTCTATGGTAGAAGTTAGTCTTCTCCATTGTAAAGTAATTTATCTCCCAATAATCAGTCACCTATTTTTCACTAAAAGTGGCTTTAGTCATACCTTAGCACAATTGTTAATAAAAGATATGAATTCCAGCCAATGCGTTTGGAGTGAGAGACAGGCAGGGTTTACACCAATATGTGCCTCTGCATTGTGCGTATCAAGATCAATTCCAGCCAATTCAATCACTAAGCTTGAAATACATCCCAGATCGAGAGCCTCAGTCCCTAAATAGCCCTAGCAAGCTGAGCAGTCATCTTTAGAAAGCCTGAAATGGGCAGGAGCCGAGATGACAGTGTGGTAAAAACTGACTGAAGGTCTTGTGCCTTGTTCCAATCCTCTAGTTAGGGCTCCAAAGAGCAGAGAAAACTCGAACTTTAAATCATGGAGAGGTGTGTGAAAAGGAATATATTTGTTTCAATTTATTGATGTCAGGCTTTTTATCATAAGTTCTATATTATTTTTTATATGATTTAGAAGCAGCAAATAGTTGCCTTAGTAAATGAAACATTATAAATTTAGAGTATTTTTAGTTTTGTACAGCTCCTTAACACTGGATCAGAGTCCAGAAAGTGACCTTGGATCATCTAAAATTACATGGGCTTCACTTCATCGGATTATATATGGATTTTCAGTTAGCTTGTGGAGTTGAAAAGCAATGTATCACTGTCTATTTCTGACCCTTAATAATTCTTTAATACCTCTTCAGGAAGTGTAACATCCAAAATCAGTAAAAGAAGCTATCTTTTCATCTGCTTGAATTTCTTTCTTTATCAGCTGTTTACATACTTTGGTATCTATAAATTCCAGGGAACCAAGCCAGCACATTAGAGCTCCATCTGGCCAATCGACTTGATCGTGACACAAGTGGTGTCATGGTTATAACCAAGTCACACAAAGTAGCTTCTGTGCTTGTCAAAGCATTTACTAATCACAAGGTTCAGAAAACATATGTTGCTTTCTGCATTGGTTCAGCTCCAAAATCAGAAAGAATCACCATCAAATCAGGTCATGGTCGATCAAAATTCGGAGCATGGCGTGTATATGCTGCAGGAGATGTAGGTCGAAAACTACCAGGAGGTTCCATAGTTAGGGACATGGAAACTACATTTGAGGTATTATCAATCAACGGACAACGGAATTACAAGGAGCAATCTGAATGTATGAAAGATGAAGAACATAGTATTGTAGTAGAAGAAAAAGCTGTTACAGATGTTGATGCAAACAAAGACGAGATTTTGGTTAGAGCATTTCCTCGAAGTGGAAGGACGCATCAAATTCGATTGCATTGCCAATATCTTGGGTTTCCTATTAGAGGGGATGTGAAATATGAGGGTGTCTATGAGTGGAAAGGGAGAACATATGACACCCACGAGCTTCATGCTGAGAGCTTAACTTTTCAGCATCCAATTACTGGTTTCCCTCTCCTGATTCAAGCACCTCTTCCTTTGTGGGCTAGCCAAGCACTGCAGCTCTTAACAGATTAATGGGCATTCTCTGCATTCATTCTTATGTGCACTTAACACTTCTTTTGTATTCCTTCTTTGTGGCATTTGTAGGATTCTGCATTCCAACATATTTGCAAATCGGATACACGATTGTAAGGCCTCAATTTTAACATGATTCGTCAGTTGTTTTTGCAGCCTTTTCCTCACTTAAATGTTGTCAAGTTGGTAAGTATCATTACCAACAACGGTTTCTATTTTCTTTTGAGAAATATATTTCAGGAACCACTTGACATCATTTTATTGTAAATATCCCTATCCTGTTGATGATTTGTGGAGGCAAATAATAGCCTGAATTGATGTATATAGTGGCAACTCTTAACCCCCAGAATGTTGCAAATGGCTGAATTTAAGCAAGTGTTTTACTGAATGGCAATATTGTTAGTCTGTGTAATTGGTTCTTCTTGTTTCTTTTCTTTAGGAAACATTTACGTATACATTACTGCTATAGCCAACACAAAAGTTGCAGGTTATGTAAAATTTTGTTATCTTAATTCTTAAATACGTGACTGGTGAATTTATGGTTGGTTAACTGAATAAAGAAACAAAAAGTGGGTAAGACAATTGAAAAGGAAAACGGAATTCAGAATAACAAGACATTCAAACAAATGGGGTGCAAGTTTATGGTAATCAAACTTCTTCTGGTTTATGGTTTATTCCTCTCAAATACTCCTCCTCATCATTATTATTATTGGCACTAATCACCAAACAACGGGCTAGACAATCGTATTAGACAATTACGTGGTTTAAGAATCTAAAAAAATTATTTCTTCATTTAAGGTGTCATGCATGATCTCAGTCATGTCTCAAAGGGAACTTTTAATCCAAAATTTAGTATTTACAAAAAAAAAAAAAAAAAAAGTACATTTAAGGGTTTTAAAGTTTGAACTTTTGCGGCCTTTAGACCATAACCTCATTTTAAATATTAGATTATATGAGATATTCTTTGAGTGAAAAACTATATAATAAATATATTTATAAAAAGTTGAGATAATAAAAGTTATGATGCTTTAAGTTCAAATATCATATTTTTATTGTATGTATATATTATTTTAAATTTATTAAATATTGAAAAGATATAATACTTTCAAAATAAAATTTATTACAGTTTTAAACATATTATATTACTATAGATATAAAAATCAAATTTGTGACAAACCAAGGGCTTTTGGTAAGGTGCATTGATATTCAATCCAGGTACTTTTCCTAAAGATGAAAATGAAACCAGTAAAGTTACAGTAGCTAGTTTTTATGACCTGGAAAGCGTGCAGGAAATGGTATTTGCATGCACCAATCATATATTTTAACCCTTAAAAATAACTGAAACGTCATAGGTTAACATAAAAAATAAAACCCTACCTATTGTACTGTCTCGTAAGGGTGATAGTTCCTGTATCAAATTAGTTTTTCTACGCTTTTATGTTGTTAAAAAGAGTAAAAATTTTCTGATTCGATCGGATTAAATTAGTCTCGTTACTATTAAATATATCAATTTATTCATTGTATTATTAAAAGAATCAAACAAAGATCAAATGTCAATATAATTAATATTTATTGTTTTAAAAATTATTATTTTAAAGATTTTTTTATAATTTTGCAAATGAATTTTTTTGTTTAAATTTCAACTATACATGAAAAACAAATGTTAATTTTAATACAATTTGAGCTTATTTTATTTTTTATAATAGTAATTAGACCACTTGCTTACATCAGTGAAAAGGAAAGGACCTAAACCACTTGCCTGACCTTGCTATGTTAACAAAGAAGACATTTGTTGGTAATTTTGAAAAGTTGGGAATCGAAAAATATCTACACATTTCTACTAGAAATTTCAATAACCTGCAAGATGATTATATGTTTAGGTTTAACGACTTGTCTATTTCAATGTTTTGACCCACCCTTGATCTTTAATATGAATACTTCTTTGTGTGTAATTTGCTTGAGGAGAAAATTTTAATGAATTGTGTAATTGTCAAAATCATAGGTTAGCCTGTTGAACATCAAAGCTAAAAACCCCTATCTTACAAATGGAACCAATGCCGTGGCAGGTTGATCTAGTGAAGTTTATATTCATATACATATAAAAAAATGCTTACAGTAAATGGTGACTATCAAGAATTAAAGTTATATTATAAAATAAGTTACTTTTCTCATTTTTGAACAGATGGAGAATATAGCAGTTGTAAATTCAAAATAAATGACAGCTAAAAGTTGAATAAGTTCAAGCAATTAGAAGCTTCATGGATATGGAAAAAGTAAAAGTAAATGATTAATTAGTCTGCATTTAATTAATGAATATTGAATTAATAATTGATGCATTTTGATCTTATCTCCCCACATAGTAAATGCTGTTGTTGATCCAACTTAACAAAACCTATTACAGCATGATCTTAAATGTGGATTGTGAAAGGAGCACATTGGATAAGGACAATGACAAAAACTCAAAACTACTAATCAAAACAACTGGTAAACACAATCCAAGGTTTAGAAGAATCTAATCATTTTTGTCCCATCTGTCGTTCAAAACAACCAGTTAGTCTATTTCAATAGCCATGCAGTGCCTGTAAGACCACTTTTTTCCATTGAGTTCAAATTTCCAAACACTAGTTTTCTTTTACTGCATTTTGCTAAGACAAGCCGAGAAACAAAGTGAAACATTGCTGAGAGTTTGTGGAGATGAGTGCCTTGAGTGAGGGTCTTACCCAAATTCTGATACCTTTAGCTTCCTTGGTGGGCATTGGTTTTGCTTTGCTTCAATGGTTTTTGGTCTCTAGGGTGAAGCTCTCATCACAGGATTCAAGCAATGGATATAAACAAAAACTGATTGAATCTGATGAAGAAGAAGAGGGTATTAACAATCTTGAGATTTCCATCAAGTGTACTGAGATTCAACATGCCATTTCTCTTGGTAAGCTTTTATTTCTGTTAATTTTGATTTATGATGTCTGTTACTTTCCACTAACAGTGTTAGTATTATGTTCACAGGTGCAACCTCTTTCCTCTATACTGAATACAAGTATCTTGGTATCTTCATGTGTGTATTTGGTGCTATCATATTCCTCTTCCTTGGTTCAGTTAAGGGCTTCAGCACCAAAAGCGAACCATGCACATACAGCCAGGGAAACACTTGCAAACCAGCCCTGGCAAATGCCATCTTTAGCACAATTGCTTTCTTGCTAGGGGCTCTTACTTCAGTCCTCTCGGGTTTTCTAGGGATGAAGATTGCAACTTATGCCAATGCCAGAACAACATTAGAAGCAAGGAAAGGTGTTGGCAAGGCATTTATAACAGCTTTCCGCTCTGGAGCTGTCATGGGTTTCCTGCTTGCAGCCAATGGCCTTTTTGTGCTCTATGTATCCATCAATTTGTTTAAACTCTACTATGGTGATGACTGGGAAGGACTCTATGAATCTATTACTGGTTATGGTCTAGGTGGTTCTTCTATGGCCCTGTTTGGAAGAGTTGGGGGAGGAATATATACGAAAGCAGCCGATGTTGGTGCTGATCTTGTCGGTAAAGTCGAGCGGAATATCCCCGAAGATGATCCACGAAATCCAGCTGTAAGTTCCCACAGTTCCTCCTCATCTATTTTAGCATTTTAAGTCTTTTTTCATAAGAACAGTCGAAGTCTGGTAGATTGTTCTTGAGTTCTAACACAGCTTTTAAACAGGTTATTGCCGATAATGTGGGTGATAATGTAGGAGACATTGCTGGAATGGGATCTGATCTATTTGGATCTTATGCTGAATCATCATGTGCTGCTCTTTTTGTTGCATCCATATCATCCTTTGGTATCAGCCATGAGTTTACAGCAATGTCTTATCCCTTGCTCATTAGCTCAATGGGAATTGTGGTATGTTTGATAACTACACTTTTTGCAACTGATCTGTTTGAGATCAAGAAAGTAAGTGACATCGAACCGTCGTTAAAACGACAACTGCTTATCTCAACCGTTCTCATGACTGCCGGGATTGCTGTCGTTAGCTTCTTTGCATTGCCATCAGAATTCACTCTCTTCAATTTTGGAACTGAAAAGGAAGTGAAGAATTGGTATGCAACCTGTAAACTGTTTTCCTCCTCATTTGAATTCACTCCCCTTTGCTTTGTTTAATGATTATGTATAATGCAGGCACTTATTCTTCTGTGTTGCTATCGGATTGTGGGCTGGACTCATTATCGGTTATACTACAGAATATTATACAAGCAATGCTTACAGGTGAGGATGTTTGCGAGTCTTCGTCGGTGTTGTAATTGTTAGATTAGAATTGATATAAAGCTTATGCTTACCGTCCCCTTTGAATATTTTTCCAGTCCAGTGCAGGATGTAGCAGATGCTTGCAGGACAGGAGCTGCAACAAATGTGATTTTCGGGTTGGCTCTGGGATACAAATCGGTCATTATCCCCATATTTGCCATTGCCATCGCTATTTACGTGAGCTTTAGCCTGGCTGCAATGTATGGAATCGCGGTGGCCGCTTTGGGGATGCTCAGCACTATAGCCACCGGTCTTGCAATCGATGCATATGGTCCCATAAGTGACAATGCTGGCGGTATTGCAGAAATGGCCGGAATGAGTCACAAGATTCGCGAAAGAACCGATGCTTTAGACGCTGCAGGAAACACCACTGCAGCTATTGGGAAGGTAAGATTTATAAGTTACTTCCATGATCTTTTTCTTCAAATTCATCATTGCCCCTTCCACTAAAAAATGCCATGTATTCTGCTTTTTCATCTCAGGGTTTTGCAATCGGATCGGCAGCCCTTGTTTCACTTGCTTTATTTGGTGCCTATGTTAGCAGAGCAGGCATCAAGACCGTAGATGTATTGACACCAAAGGCTTTCATTGGTCTCTTAGTTGGAGCCATGCTCCCTTACTGGTTTTCCGCCATGACAATGAAAAGTGTCGGAAGCGCAGCCCTCAAAATGGTCGAAGAGGTTCGTCGGCAATTCAATACAATTCCAGGACTAATGGAAGGCAGGGTAAAACCAGACTACGCAAACTGCGTCAAGATATCAACCGATGCCTCACTCCGAGAAATGATCCCACCCGGCGCACTCGTTTTGCTTACTCCACTTATAGTAGGAACCCTTTTCGGAGTCGAAACTCTGGCCGGTGTCCTAGCTGGTGCACTAGTTTCCGGTGTCCAGGTACGAAACATTTCCATCACTTTTACCAGCCTATGTTCATATAAACAAACGCCATGATCAAAATTTGTGTTGCCATAGGTTGCCATCTCAGCTTCAAACACAGGAGGAGCATGGGATAATGCCAAGAAATACATTGAGGTAAGCCTACAAATTGTTTTATGATGTTGTAAGCAATGGGTTTATCTTGCAATTAATGGATTTATGTGTTAAAAGGCGGGTGTTAGCGAACATGCAAAGTCATTGGGACCAAAAGGTTCAGAATGTCACAAGGCAGCAGTTATAGGAGACACAATAGGGGATCCACTGAAAGACACTTCAGGTCCATCACTCAACATCCTCATCAAGCTCATGGCTGTTGAATCTTTGGTCTTTGCTCCTTTCTTCGCCGCTCATGGAGGCTTTCTTTTCAAATTCATCTAAATTTCAAGCTCCTTTTAACAATACATACATACATGCATATATATATATATATATCAACAGTAGAGGTGTAAGTTATTGGATATGGGGAACTTTTGTATTAAGAATAAGATATGTAAAGGAAAGTCAGGCCTTGCCTTTAAGTTAGTTCTTATATCAACATGGTAAGTTTATGATTGAATAAAAATGATTTTGTTTTGAGGAACTTTAAAAAAATTGCAAATGGTTAGATTCCAACTTCAAATCTCAAAACAATTTAATATTATCTTTTAATGAATTTATTTATAAGGGATAAATAATAATAATATATACTGTTTTGAAAATAATTTTCTTTTTCACATTTAAGATGATCAAAATTAATATTAGATTTATTTATTTTAGGGAGTAATCATGGACAAATCTTAGCCGCAAATATTAATAATGACTAAGGCTAGCCTCGCACTCCACGCGTTGAAAGGAACCATCAACCCAAATTTTTTAGATTAAAGATTTTTTAAAACTAGACATATCGCTATATGAAAAAATTAATCGCTGAATCCATCCTTAGTTTTAAAATCGATTTGGATGACTTTCTCAATCCATTCTTTAAGTGGTCAAAACGAACTTCTTAGGGACAGCTACTCTCCTTGTCAATCTCCATGCCAAAATTTATCTTTAAAAAGACATGATTAGGGTAATAGGGTTAAGAAAAAGGTAGAAATAAAACAAAAGCAGGGATTAGGGCTGTATAATACGAAGCCCAATAGAAAGAGAGACCAACAAGAAAACTTTTGTCTCCGACTAAAAGATCAGATCCAAAATAAGAAGATCCATTGTCGTCGCCCCATCCCCAACTACCCTTGTGATTTGAAGCACCTGATTGGTCCAAACAACTCACCCACCCAGTCAAAACTCGCCAACTCGCCCTTATTTATATACTCACCAACTCCCTCCCTCTGTTTTACTTTGACTGAAGATTCATTTCTTTTTTTTCTTTTAGGGTTAATTAGTTTTAGTGAAGGAAAAAATAAATCTAGATCATGTTTTTGTTCGATTGGTTCTATGGGATTCTTGCTTCCCTCGGTCTATGGCATAAAGAGGCCAAGATCTTGTTTTTAGGGCTTGATAATGCTGGCAAAACCACGCTGCTTCACATGCTCAAAGATGAGGTATTTTCATAATTCCACCCTTTATGAGTTTGGGGAATTAGATTTGTGTTCAATTTTGTTGGTTTTTTTCTGATAGAGTTATTCTAATATTTCGATCTAACAATGTTTTGAATGCCATTAAAAGTTTAATCAAAATTAAGGCTATTTAACATGTTCTACTCTTGTACTATTGATGGGATTTTTGTAGAGATTAGCCGTTAGCTGGAAAAAAATTTTATTTTATCAAACGAAGAAAATAAAAAAAGGGGTGCTTGCTCTATTTTTTTTCTCTAATAAGTTAATTCGAAGTTGGGTTTTAATGGGATTTGGCAGAGATTAGTTCAGCATCAGCCAACACAGCATCCCACATCAGAGGAATTGAGCATTGGGAAAATCAAGTTTAAAGCTTTTGATTTGGGAGGTCATCAGATTGTTCGAAGAGTTTGGAAAGATTACTACGCCAAGGTACATTTCTTTTACCTACAAATCCATCTGATTAGTTGCAATTTGATATGTGTGTGTGTGTGTGTTAGGTGTTCATTCATGATGTGCAGCATAGACTTCATCGTTTGGAAATGTTATTCATTGTTTAATTGAGCATTAGGTAATAAATTCTAAAGTGCATAAGCGAATTGTTATTCATGTATGGTAAAATGTGGTACTGTTTGTTGGATTGCATAAATAGGGATTTTAAAAATATGGGTAATCGGGTCTGGTTGGTTGCTTTTCTTCTTTGTTATTTCACTTGAGGATCTGTGTGATTGCAATAGTGTTTGTCGTAGTAGGCTTTTCCAAGTGTGCCTCCATAATCCCAGATAATGGTTCTTGTGATTATCTGATTCATGAGGGGCAAAGAATGAGGATGGGGAGTTCGCTGATAACAGCTTTAATTTTAACAAGAAGTTGTTTTAATAGTACCTCTTCACACAATACGATTGCATTCTATGTTAGTGCAGTAACAATACGAAGATTTCAGTGTAGGAATATTGTAAAAGGAACAACATGGGATTCTCTATACGCACTCTGGTTCTTCATTTTGTTCGAACTCTTTCACAATAGATTCAATCAAGTTTTTTGAGGTTTGTTTTTACGGATGTCATGTTAGGAAGGGAGCATAGTTACCGTACTTTGTTTGAATTTGTTTGTAGGTGGATGCAGTTGTTTACCTGGTAGATGCTTACGACAAGGAGAGGTTTGCTGAGTCGAAAAAGGAGTTGGATGCTCTCCTCTCTGATGAATCTTTGGCTAATGTTCCATTCTTGATATTGGGTAACAAGATCGATATACCATATGCTGCCTCAGAAGATGAGTTGCGTTATCACCTTGGCCTGACCAATTTCACCACAGGCAAGGGTAAGGTCAATTTGGGAGACTCCAATGTTCGCCCCCTCGAGGTATTCATGTGTAGCATTGTCCGAAAAATGGGTTATGGAGATGGTTTCAAGTGGGTTTCTCAGTACATTAAGTAGGTAGCTAAAGAGAAATCAGACATGCTATGCTTTCTTTCTAAATGTTATTTTTATACTGGATTTAGTTGGGTTATCCCTTTCACCTTTTCTTCCATTTTTGTTTGAATTGGTAAACATACCTCCCCTCTACGAAACAATGAGACATATAAGTAATTGATGATTTGGGTTAATTTAGAGGGTGCCCCTTTCACTTTTTCTTCCATTCTATGTTATCTCTTTTTGCGTGTGAAGTTATAGCCATCTTTTTCAACACTTCTCCATTATTCTAAAAGTATTCAACCATTTCAATGCCTTCTTTCTTCCGAACTAGTAAGTGAATTTCTATCATCTCAAAGGACCGATTCTAGTCAGCACATGCTTCTGAGGTGAAGAAATGCTGAGGAAGCACAATATATATATACACACACACACACATCATGAAATTATCATACCTCTACTTACCTATGTTTCAAATGCAAGGTATGATATCATTACAACGCCCTATTTTCAAATGGATCAAATTGTGAAACCAAGGTAAATTAGCAAGCTTCTTCTTGAGCAACTGCAAGAATTATAGCAATCTGGTGCAAAACAATGCTATCTGCAACAAATGAATCAATGGTAAACATGATTAGTTATTTAAGTATATGCGATGAATGGATTTCCCATCTTTTCGACAAAACTAATGTTTTTACGGCTTCTCTTACACAAAGGACGGAATGTGAGACAAAATATTCTCTGGTAAGCCACTGATCCTGTCTTCTTTCTTTGGTTGCTTCTTTGTTTCTATACTGTCAGACGGCCATTGATAAGTTTTTCTTCTATTGAGGCATATATAGTATCATGAGGCTAGGGGTGACTTTTATAGTCCCTCTGTAGTTCCAAATTATATATTTTTGGTAAGAACCCACTATGGTTATTCTCAATTTCAATATTGAAAAAATTGACCCTCTAAAAAACTGAAGCAATTTAATCTCATTAATTTCAAAAGTGAAAAATAAGGACAAATAACCGTGAAAATTAATATTTTCTATCAATGGTGTATAATTTTGATTGATATAATAACAAATTAATCTTTTAATATTTACGTGTTCATAAATTTGATTTTGATTTTAAAAAATAAAACTTATTTGAAAAAATGTATAAAAATTTTTAAAAATGAAAAAAATTCAAAATGAATATATAAAATATTTGTAGTTTCATATATATATATATATGAACGGATAGAATCTGTAAATTTTGAGAGTTAAATTTGTTTTATTATCAATTAAAGTTATACAAATTATTAATGTCGTGATTAATTGTTCTTAGATAATCATTTTCAAATTGATAGAAGTTAAATAGCTCTGGATTTTTAAGCCTAACATACCACTAGTATAATTTTCTTTCACTTAAGTGCTTTTGTGTCATGAGAATGCAATATATTAAATTTTTAAATACAAGATTCACAATAACCGAACGAGCAATAACAAATTTTTATTAATCAATCTCTAAAATTATTATCCAATCACGATGTTAAAAATCTGATGCAAAATCAATAATCCCAAATTTATTCAATAACTAAAATAAATAAAATTTGCATGGAAATCTGAATCTATCATAAGAAGAGTTGTAATCCTAATTTTTATAGATTAGTCAATAAAGTATAAAAAGAAAAAGAAGAGTTGTTACCAAGTTGGAAGATCAACCTAAAAGCATTGAAATATTAAATGCCTTTCCTGTAAAAATTCTATAAAGAGAATAAAAGAAATTGGAGAAAAAAAGTGACTCAATATTGAAAGAAAATAAAAGAATTAGGGATTTTACGTTTTTGATTGGGAGAGATTCATTTATTTTATATAAATTAATTTGTTTTCAAAAATTTGTGGGCCTTTTTCGAATTCTTGTGGAGTTATTTTAATTTTTTAAATTAATACATCAATTATATAAAATTTTAAAAAAAATATAAGTAATATTTTCATTTAATTTTTATGGTTCAACTCACCCCACAATCTTCAACGTGACTTGGACTATTCTCTTTCATTTTCATATTCAACACATTTATTTTATTTTTTAAAATTTTAAATATTTTTATAAATATATTTGTTTTATATTATTTTTGAATATTTATATCTTTTTGAACTTTTTATGTATTTTTTATTTTAAATTTTTATAATTATAATTTTTGAATTTTTAAGACTAGGTTCTAATTGAGATAATATGTAAAACATTTTAAGGATAAATTTGTTAAAATTTTTAGAACTAGGATTAAATTGATAAATTTTATAAAATGTTAGAGGTTAAAATTATTATTATTATATCAATAAAAGAATGGTACATCAATATTTTCGACTATAATCAAAGTATTTTAACGGTGGAGTAACTACAAAATAAAATTGAACTAACATAAATAATTAAATTAACAAAAAAATTGAATGACTGAAAACAAAAATCATTAAAATTTGGGCCAATATCTCTAGTTTACCCAATTAATATCATTAATATTGAGAGGGCAACAATGGACAGAGAATAGTTAATTAAATCAAAAGTAACACCCTCTAAATAATTTTCTCCATCATTGAACTTATGTTACTACTAAATTCTAGGTGCATATTTGTAACTCTCCAGAGATGTTCAGTTTTGACCTAAAATTTTTAAATCAAGTCACTTAAAAAAGTTAAATCGAGAGGTTTTTGAGAATAAATACGATACTAAATTAGCTCTTAGGATGTAGTTATTAGAATTAGTAATTGATTAGTGTGAGTGTTTAGCAATTAAGGCCTGTGGATGAAATTGTAAGATTAATAAAATTAGTAGGGTGAATGTGAGAAAATTAGAAAATAACATTTAAGAGAAAAGAGATCCTATCTTGGAATTTACCCAAGCTCCTCTAAGCAAATTGCCTATGTTGAAAATTTGTTAAAAGGAAAGGGTTATTCCTCTCCAATTTGCCAAGTGTTTCTTCAAAAAAGAATCACCAAAATTCTCTCAATTTTCGATGAGTTTTCATCCTTGAAGCATACATTATGAAGATGGGGTTTGAAAGACCGACAGTTTCAGGGACATCAACACAAATCATGTTGGAATAAAAAGAAATCAATTTAAGGGTTACTACCAGGTTTTGGCATTGGGAAAAGGAGAGGAGGCATGTTGATACCACCAGCTCCAATACCAAAATCAAAATTCTTGAGAATGGATGTAACAGCAGCAGCAGCAATCCATTGAACAAGAGATGCGATTTCTTCATATACGGTATCTTCTGTAGAACCAAAATAATACCAAAGAGAAATGCTTGTAAGGGACAATATCCTATCGTTATTCCCAGTTAAAATCTCATTAACGAAATTAATGAAGCTAGTTCTTCGCTTGTTCTCTTCTTTCATAGACAACAAATCTCGGTTGAAAAATCTTAGATATGGTTTGTTATTTAAGTATATACAAGGAATCCAAGTCCAAACTTTCTTCCATCTTTTCGACAAAACTAAGGTTTTGACACAAAGGACAAAATGTGAGACAAAATATCCTCTGGTAAGCTATTAATCCATGCTTTGCTTTTTGTTTCTATATTGTCGAACGGTCTTTGATAAGGGTTTCTCTTGAAGATTTGCTTCAGCTAGTATAACAAAATAATTTAGCTAATTTTAGTAATTTTTGCTTTGTTTCTAATTTTTAGAAAGTTTTTAGAAATTATGAATATTTTAGTAGTCTATTTTTAGTCGTTGAATTTTTTTCCAATATAAACACTAGTTTTCAGTTCAATAAAATACACTTTCAATAAAAATTACTTTTACTTTCCTCTTGCCTTTGTTGTTTTCTTTTCGCTGTAAGTTTAGGGACCTGTTACTAAAGGACATTATTTTGTCTTCCCTCTCTTCCTATGGATTCAAAAATCCCTTTCACTGCACCTGCACCACCCTAATTACCATGTCTGGGTAGTAAGGATGAAGGCTCATCTAAAGTCAAATGATCTTTGGGAAGCTGTGGAGACTCATCTAAAGGCAAATGATCTTCGGGATGCTGTGGAGGAGGACTACGAAGTTCATTCATTATCTATCAATCCGACTATGGCGCAAATCAAGAATCACAAGGAGAGAAAATCAAGAAAATCAAATGCAAGAGTTACGTTGTTTGCTGTAGTCTCATCTGAAATTTTTCTCAAAATCATGAGAATGAAATCAACCTTTGAAGTTTGAAATTTCTTGAAGGGAGAGTATAAAGGAGCTGAAAGAATTAAAGGCATGAAAATGCTAAAATTGATTAGAGAGTTTAAACTTCAGAAGATAAAGGATTTCGAGACGATGAAGGAGTACTTTGACAAATTGTTTGGAATCCCAAACAAAATAAGATTACTTGGATTTGAATTTATTGATTCCAGATTAGTTCAAAAAAAATTCTTGCAACTGTTTTTGAAATATTTGAAGCTACCATTTTCTGTTTGGAAAATACTAAAGATTTTTCAAAGGTTAGTTTAGCAGAATTGATGAATGCTTCACATGCACAAGAGCAGAGAAGGCTCGTGAAGGATTTGTTGAGGATGCATTTGCTGTGGAAGCTCAATACAGTCAAGGAGGAAAGGGAAAGAAATATGAAAATAACAAGAAGGGAAACTCAAGTTCTGATTCTTCCATTACAGTATAGGAACAAAGTATGATTTCCCTCCTTGTAAACACTATGGAAGAATGAGTCATCCACCTTTCAAATGCTGGAGAAAGCTAGACCAGCAATGTGAAAAGTGCCAAAAGATGGAACATCATCAAAATATTTGCAAAAGCAATACTCAGCCAAAGATTGTCACACAAGTGAATTTGTAGCAAAAGAATGTTGCTCAAGTTGCTAATGAAGAAGAGGAGGAGCAACTCTTTGTGGCCACTTGCTTGCAATCTGTCATTTAAGTGAAATGGCTCATTGACAGTGGTTGCACCAATCATATGAGTTTTGTTCGTGATCTTTTCAGAGAATTCAGTAGTTTCCCAAGTAAAGATTGGCAATGGAGAGTACATTCTAGTTAAGGGAAAAAGGCACAGTTACAATGAAAATTTGTTGAGTGATGGCCAGTTAATTCAAAAGGGTTTCAAAGTTATCTTTGAAACAAATCAGTGTTTAATCAAATATGCAAATGACAACGATGTATTCAAAATAAAAATGAAGGATAATAGTTTTGCATTTGATCCATTAGAGGAGGAGTAAGTCAGTATTCTCTACAACAAATGTCCATGTTGAAGTTTGGCTCAAGAAGCTTGGACATTTCAATCATGCAGCTGTTGTGAATTTATAAAGAAAGTAATTGGTTCAAGGTCTCCCTTGTCTTGAATCTAAAATTCTAGATTGTAGAGCTTGCCAACAAGGAAAGCAATCGAGACTTCCACTCAAGCTATTGAAAAGTTGCAAGCCATGGCGCAAGATTTGAAAAAAAATGACGCAGAGTTGAAATTGATATT
This sequence comes from Gossypium rotundifolium, assembly GCA_025506655.1. NCBI lineage: Eukaryota > Viridiplantae > Streptophyta > Magnoliopsida > Malvales > Malvaceae > Gossypium > Gossypium rotundifolium. Next base: position 7,015,479 of record CP106729.1, on the reverse strand, counting down.
GGAGATGCATAGACGTGAATTTACTGATTCGAGAGATGTTCTGGAAACGAGAGATTCAGACTACAAGGAATGGGCCCGTGTTCAAAGTTTGAAATCCCGCCTCGATAAGCAATATTTGAAGTTGTGTGTTAAGAAAGCTAATGAAGCTGAAGCGATATCCCAGCAAAGGTTGGCTGCTGCAGAAGCTGAAATTACCGACTTGCGACAGACATTGGAGGCTTCCAAGAGGAATAAGGCTAGGCTTTCTGATACTTCGAAATCCAAAAATGAGGAAAATGAAGCTTACTAATCTGAATTAGAGTCAATTAGACAAGCATATGATGACATGCAGACGCAAAACGAGCAGCTGCTGCTGCAAATTACGGAGAGAGATGACTATAACATCAAGCATGTTTTGGAATGCGCAAAGGCAAAACAGCTGCAAGACACTCTTCTCTCGGAGAAACATACCATGGAAAAGAAGATTCAACAATCCAGTGCATCCCTCAACTTCTATGAGATGAAAGTTGCAAAAATCGAGGACCAGCTGAGGTTCTGGACAGACCAGGTTCACAAACTTGAAGAAGAAAAATCTCAAAAGTCAGTTTAGTTAGAAAATACACAAAAATCATTGTCAGATTAGAGAAACTCATCTCATCAAGCAAGGGAGTCACAATCTAAAATTGAGAAAAGTCAAGTCGCATTGGCGGACTTGCAGATAGAATTAGAGAAGGAAGGTTGAGTTGGTTTAAAGTATTGCAAATTAGAATTTCAACTAGCTAATATATTTACCAAAGCTTTGCCCAGTAACAAATTTGAGTCTCTCAGATAAAATTTGCTTCAGCTACTATAACAAAATAATTTAGTTAATTTTAGCAATTTTTCTTTTAGTAGTTTATTTTTAGTCAATGGTTGTTTAATTTTTTCAATGGTTGTTTTTTTTACATATTATCATCATTATTTCATTTTCATTTCAAATACCATCATTATTACTTTGTTATTATCATTTCTTGTCTTATTTATTCGCTATTTATTTTATTTTCTTATTTATTTCCATTACTACTTTGTCATTATCATATTATTATTATTATTACTATTAATATTATTATTTGTATTCCTTTATTTACCACATTCACATCCACATTTGTTATCTTCGTTTTGTATTATATTATTGAACAAAACATCATTCGTAAAATCATCATATTTCATTTAAAAGATTTCAAAATAAGGCAATGTTTTGGTATTTAGAAACTCGGGAAATAGGGCCCTAACGTGCTGGGTTACGATTTTTCGTTTGACTAGATAACTTAACATCCTTTTTACGAAGTTCTGCGAATCACGAGATGACTTTGATTACGAGAGATTAAAACATCGTGTCCTAACGTCTTTGGATGTGATGTTTATATCTTTTCGGACAAAGAAATCTCAAATTTTGACTCGGGACCTTTCTTAAAATTCAATCCTAGACAATGCGTTTTGTAAAATTACTACACTCCATTTAAAGGTTTTTAAATAAAGGCAATGTTTTGTATTTAGGAACTCGGGGAATAGTGCCCTAACGTCTTTGAGTTACGATTTTCCGTTTGACTAAATAACTAAACATCCTTTTGGTAAACTTTGTAAAATCATGAGATAGCTCTAATTACGAAGGTTTAGAATATCATGTCCTAACGTGCTGGATGTGACGTTCGCACCCTCTCGAAACAAAGATATCTCAAATATCCTAATACCTTTTAAAGGATCCGTATTTTAAAAATCTTTTCAAATTTCTGACATTAAGACACTAATTAATCATTTTGGTACCAATTTTGGGCGTGTCGAGGGTGCTAACCCTTCCTCGTATGTAATGACTCCGAACCTGATTTTCAAAACTACGAGACCAAAAACTTTGCTTTAGTAAAACAAAACGTTTTATTAAAATAAAGGTGATCCGATCACACCAAATAAAGGTCGGTGGCGACTCCTGTTTTATTCTTGTTTTCGAAACCAAAGTCGAACCCCTTGTCGTTTTCCAAAAAAATGGTTACGACAGCTTGGCGACTCCACTGGGGATATTGAAGAGAGTCAAGACATAAATTGATTATTTTCTGTCTTTTGTCGGAAATTTAAAAATTTGATTTGAAAATTTATGATCTTTTTATTGCATGTTGTTGCATTGCATGACCGTTGTGGTCGCACCTTTAAGTGGAAGTGAGAAGCTACTCCTTCGTGAGGTTTTTACCTCCGTGCAGGATAGTGGATCGCTTTCGGGATACATCCGTACCTATGTCTTCGTGAGATTTTCATCTCCGTGCAGCCATAGGGAAATGTATTCCCCTGAACTGAACTTGGTCTATATGAGCCTATAAGGGGTGAGGATCGAGGAATCTGCTAGTTCAGGTACCCTAACCTTAGAACCAAATTACATGTAGTGAACCCTAAGAGCCCACCTTAGGTACAACTATGTTAAACCCCTAGTGGTCACCCGGATAGGTACTCTATTTTGTTTATTTCTCTTGTGCTAACGTGTTTTGTTTTGTTTGTGATTGCATTGCATTGCATCACACCGTATCATCTTAGAAAGGAGGTGTTGATTCATATTCAATTGCTAAATAGAAGAGTTTATTATAAGGAAATGTGTTGCTTGATAAAGGGGATTATAATAAGGTCGTTCGAACATAGTCCAGGTAAATAACGAGAGAGGACTGATAACCCACAGAAGAATACAAGACTTTGCCCGAGGATTCAAGTCGACAAAGATTATTCGAGAGTCATCATGTCTCCATTTTCTAAAAGAAGCTTATAAACATCACGAAAGATAAGCGAGTGAAGAGGCACGGCCTGGACCGAGGAACAAGGAGGAGGCATCTATTGGGGAAGTTCAGGGGACACGACCATAACATCCGGATACGAAGAAGAGGATTTCACCTGGACTATGAGGACAAAGCCGCATATGCAATCCGTTTTATGTAAAGAAATGTATTTTCTAGAAAAGTTCTTCTAATAAAATTGAATTCATAATCAACGCCTATCTTTCTTTTTGCATGCATTTGCATTGCATTTCGTGCATTTGCATTGCATTTCATGCATTTGCATTGCATCATATCACATACATTAAAATTTGTAGAAAGACCCTAATTAGGTGAAGTTATTTCAGTAACCTAGAAGACATGGATCAAAGAATGGAAAGGCTAGAACAAATGCAAAAGGAAATACAGGAGCAGATGCAAGAATGAGTAATCAAGATACAACAAGACATGATAGAACAGATGCAGGAATCTCAAAGTAGCATGATGAATCAGTTGGCGCAGTTGTTGGCCAATAAAAGTGAGAAAGGAAAGGGCGTTGCTACTAGTTTGGGAAAGCGATAATGATGACCTGTTTACCCTCCGGGTTTTACCCGCCTAATACCCAAGTGCCATCGGAGGTGTGTCCTCAAAGGCCATCTATCGCGATTAGGCCTCAACAAGGGTCTGTATAAACACTAGTTTTCAGTTCAATAAAGATTACTTCTACTTTCCTCCACGAGTTAATAATGAGGTTACATTCTTAGTTCTCGAAGTTTCTGAGAGAAGATGGAGATTACAAGTCTCTTCTCCCTGAATCCTCATTTCCTCGACGTTCCAGTGGAGTAGGTTGAGATGACAAATCCCGTCTCCCTGAGTTAACAATGAGGATCAATCATTATTTCTTTGGAGTTTCAGTAGAGAAGATGGAGATTACAAATCTCTTCTCCCTGAATTCTCATTTCCTTGACGTTCCAGTGGAGTAGGTTGAGATTACAAATCCCGTCTCCCTGAGTTAACAATGAGGTTACATCCTTAGTTCTCTGAAGTTTCAGTAGAGAAGATGGAGATTACAAATCTCTTCTCCCTGAATCCTCATTTCCTCGACGTTCTAGTGGAGTAGGTTGAGATTACAAATCCCGTCTCCCTAAATTAACAATGAGGATCAATCATTATTTCTTTGAAGTTTCAGTAGAGAAGATGGAGACTACGAATCTCTTCTCCCTTAATTCTTATCCTGAAGTCACAATGGAGCGAGTTAAAGATGAACAAATCTCATTCCCTCGAAGTTGCAGCAGGAGCAAATTGAAGCTACAGATCCTATCTCTCTGAAGTGGTAGTGGAATGGATCGAAGTAACAAGATGCGGTGGACAGGAGCGACGCTACCTGAAGAAGAGCACACGAGAAGTCAAGACTTGGCAAGGCCGGGCAACATTGGGCTTCTTTATGTCTTTGCTCTATTCGTTGCCGACAATGAGCAAAGAGGGCGGTATAGAAGGCCCAAATTGCCCGATCCATTACATACAAATAAAAATAAAATAGGCCCAATTTACAAGTGGCCTGAAGGCCCAAAAATTAAAATTTTTATCGTAATGCTAGGGTTTCGAAACCCTAGCCACACTCTCCGACACTTGACTTGCCCTCTACGCCATGACCACCGCCTTGCGATCGACGACCACCGAGCCCTCCACCGCTCCCATGCCCGCAAAAGAAGACAAACACGTAAACAAGAAGCAATGGCAGAAAAAATAAGAAAATAATATTTTTTTTCTTCTTCCAAATTCGGTTATAAAAACCGAATGAAGCACTGTAAAAGGGACCTTTTTTTCTTCAATCAATAGACAAAAAAGAAGTTTTTAAACACAAAAAAGCAGCAGATCTAAAGACAAAAAAAAAACAACAACACAAAGGTTTCATTGAAACCGAAAGAAACAGAGGCCTAAGGTATTATTTTTTATTTTTATTTATTTTTTTTTCATTTTACGAACCTGTAATCTTCATTCATGCACGAAATATTAAAACTGGGAAAAGAAATAAACACATAAAAAAAGGAAAAAAGTTACCTCCTTTTGAAATTTCTACCACTGGTACGGTGGCCGGTGACAACAGCGGCATGACGGCGTCGCAATGGAACCCTCCAAAATCGCACCCCTTTTTGTCTGCAGAGAAAAGAAAAAGAGAAAAGAAGTTTTTTTTTAAAAGCGCACAAATGATTTTTTTAGGGTTTTGGCCTTTAAATAGCCTCCCAAACGACGTCGTTTTGGGGCGTCTGACCCAAAACGACGTCGTTTTGGACTGACCAGCGTCGACCCTACGCTCAGGGGATCCGCGTGTTTTGAAGGAAGGGTTAATTGCATGAATCGGCCCTTCCAGTATTTTTGTGTTTTAAAATCTAATTTTAATTGTTGCGAATTGGCCCAATAATTTTCCGCGATTTGCAATTCAATCCCCTTCAAATCTGCGTTTCAACTCATGGAAAAATTGTCTTTTGGTCCCTCCAATCTTTCGGCGTATAAATAGCCCTTTTTCTTTTATTTTATTTCAAATTAAGCCCCAAACTTCCGTTTTGAACTCGATTTGGCCCTTTTTAATTACTTTAATTATTTTATTATTATTTTACTCTCACTATTATTATTACTATTTATATGTATATTATTATTACTATATCTCTACTATTACTATTATATTATATATTATATTTGCTTATTCTTTTGCATATATATTACATTATTCATTGATGACTATTATTATTATCATTTTCTTTCTTTTTATTTTATATTATTATTTATACATTATATATTATCATTAGTATTATTTATATTTTTATCGTCATTGTTCTAATATTATTTTTATTCTCTATCATTTTGCTATATTACTATTATTGTTATATTATTATTACTATATCATTATTAGTATGTTATTTATTCTGTTATCTTTTTATTATTATTTATTACCATATTATTATTTATCATTTTGATTATATTTTCACTATTATTTGTTTATATTACTATTATTTATTATAACAATTGCATGTGTTATTATTTTATTTATTTATTATTATTATGATTGAGATGATTGTTTTATTTATTATCATTTGTTATTTTCATTATCATGGCTATCTATTTTACTATTACTTTGTCCATATTATTGCTATCATTATATTATTTTATTTTTGACATGTATATATTTTTATTTTATATATATTATTTCATGTATTAATTGCAATAATCATTTTTTTACATATTATCATCATTATTTCATTTTCATTTCAAATACCATCATTATTACTTTGTTATTATCATTTCTTGTCTTATTTATTCGCTATTTATTTTTATTTTCTTATTTATTTCCATTACTACTTTGTCATTATCATATTATTATTATTATTACTATTAATATTATTATTTGTATTCCTTTATTTACCACATTCACATCCACATTTGTTATCTTCGTTTTGTATTATATTATTGAACAAAACATCATTCGTAAAATCATCATATTTCATTTAAAAGATTTCAAAATAAGGCAATGTTTTGGTATTTAGAAACTCGGGAAATAGGGCCCTAACGTGCTGGGTTACGATTTTTCGTTTGACTAGATAACTTAACATCCTTTTTACGAAGTTCTGCGAATCACGAGATGACTTTGATTACGAGAGATTAAAACATCGTGTCCTAACGTGCTGGATGTGATGTTTATATCTTTTCGGGACAAAGAAATCTCAAATTTTGACTCAGGACCTTTCTTAAAAATTCAATCCTAGACAATGCGTTTTGTAAAATTACTACACTCCATTTAAAGGTTTTTTAAATAAAGGTAATGTTTTGTATTTAGGAACTCGGGAATAGTGCCCTAACGTCTTTGAGTTACGATTTTTCGTTTGACTAAATAACTAAACATCCTTTTGGTAAACTTTGTAAAATCATGAGATAGCTCTGATTACGAAGGTTTAGAATATCATGTCCTAACGTGCTGGATGTGACGTTTGCACCCTCTCGAAACAAAGATATCTCAAATATCATAATACCTTTTAAAGGATCCGTATTTTAAAAAATCTTTTCAAATTTCCGACATTAAGACACTAATTAATCATTTTGGTACCAATTTTGGGCGTATCGAGGGTGCTAACCTTTCCTCGTGCGTAACCGACTCCCGAACCTGATTTTCAAAACTACGCAGACCAAAAACACTGCTTTTAGTAAAACAAAACGTTTATTAAAATAAAGGTGATTCGATCACACCAAATAAAGGTCGGTGGCGACTCTCTTTTATTCTTGTTTTGTTTTTCTTTCCACATCAATTTTTTCTCAAAAACTTCAACTGTTTCTTCTATTGAGGCATATATAGCATTATGAGGCTAGAAGTGGCTTTAGAAGCTAAAATTTTTACTAGGTTTTCTCAAGTTAAAAAGCCTAGAATTATCTTTCAAGAAAAAAAAAAAAGTTGAAATATTCAAATAAAAATCTCCTAATTATTTAAATAAAATAAAATCGTAAAATTTTATTAGAAGCAAGCCGAAAATGCTTAGAAAAATAATTATCTTTGCTTCTGGACTTAGTATAAACCACCCAATTTAAAAGTAATATAAAAGTCTAGATTACCTTTTATCTTTCTCTACTCATAAAATAAATTAATTAATTTTGTACAACCAAAAATAAATTAATTTTTTTATTAAAATTTCATCAATTTCTATCATTAAAAATAATTCTTATACATCAAAATGAGATAGCCTTAAAATAGACAGAAATTTTTATCAAATAAAACTAAATTACAATCTAACTATTAAAACATGTGTCTCTATGGTACATTAAAATAGAAAATACCTTTGTTTCTAGACATGGCATAAACCACCCAATTTATTGGTAGAGAAAAAGAAAGAAATTGTCTCCAAAAACCATGTACGAAAAAGAAAAATCACCAAGTTGGTTCCATTGACACTCTTCCCTGGTCCATACTCTTTATTTCTCTACTTCAACTCATCTCCATTCTTCCACATAAAAAATTAATAACAGTCATGGTTCTATAGGGCAAGCACTGAGCATAGAACCCCATAAAAGTAGCATACTGCATGGCATAACATAAACACGCATGGATTTTAAATAATTAAGTCATAAACCATTGTCACGCGCAAGGAGATCAACCACGCATCCATAGATGCTCAACTTTAGTAATTTTTCCATGACTGAACTCGGAATCTGGAAGACGAATGAAGCATGTTGAGCAATTTTTACTTTTCTATCCTTTCTGAACCGGGAAACCTTACAAGTCAGTCAACCTTCAAAAGCCTGAATAACTAGAGTCACATAAAACAATATGTAATGATACATAAACAAATGCGATCATTTTTTAGATGATCCGAACCCACCAAACCCCATCATAGCTGCCACATCAGGATCAATTTCAGGTTCCTCTTCTGCGGCCTTCTCTTTCTGAAAGCCAGACAAAATTACAATCAATCATTATTTTGAGAAGTAAAAATTCTTACTATTAAGTAAACAATAATAAGGAAATTAGATATAGGCTCTAGGGAACGGCTTTGAACTGAAAAAGCAAGCTTGCTTACAAACATTTCAATACAAAAAGCAATAACCTAATGGCAAAACAACAACCAGGAATTTATCAAATCTAACTACTGACCTTTTTCTCTTTCTTTCTTTCTCGTCGTTGGCGCTTTCGCTCTTCCTCTTCTTCCTGCTGTTTGATGATCCGTTCATCAAGATCTACATAAAAATAGGAAGGTGGAATGGAGTAGAGACATCAATCATCTTAAACTAAGCTATAATCAAAGTCAAATTCCAACTAGTTAGGAACTGAGACAAAAGTCACCTTGCTCTGTGAAGCTTCCAGGAGGTTTTCGCTTTTTTAATTGCTCAAATCGCTCTTGAACCTGCATGCAGCAAGCACAGAAATTGACAAAGTGCAACTTAACATAGTTTCTTTTTGTCCTACAAATTATATCATTATATGCCACAGATTTTATTTTTGACAATCTCCATGCATCTATATACTACTTATAAAGCTCTTAATTGAGTTGATGTTACGAGTTAACCGGACACCAACTTAGTTCGAAAAAGACTAAAAACCTAAACCTTTAAAACAATCATTTTATTATAAGGATATTTATTTCTTTTAATAATTTTATATATATTTTAAATTAAATAGCTTACAAGCTTAAAAGAAATCTCAAAATGGATGAGTGGTTAAGTTTGAAGATTTAAAATCCTTTGGGTGCAATCCTCGGCGTTGATGTTAATTTTATATGATTTTTTTCCTTGACCTGCAACATGGGTATCACATAATCTAATACATAATAAGCCTTTAAGAAAAGGACATATAGCCTTTTCCTCTAGTTTTAGATGGAAGCTTGGAGCTCCAATCCACCCAGCATTTTTCTACTAATATTATGAAACTCTTACTATGATCACTCCCAAGGATGCACATATCTAATGGATTGCATTCTCTATACTTTACTAATTTATTTCTAATATTAAGAATGCACAGCATTCGTTGGATAACAAGATTCTAAACTCAACAACTTGGACCAATTAATTGTTTTAAAAAAAGCACATAAAAATTTCCAACTAAATACCTGTTTAAGGGATGCCCGTTCTACTCGCATGGACATGCCTAAAGCTCTTTGATCTGAAAAAGCACCAGAGGCAATCAGATTAGTGGATAACTAATGTGCATGTCTATACAAGTCAAAACACATCCATGAGATGATAAAACAAGAATCTCTAGAACATCACATACGTTTCTTCCCATTGATGTGATCCAAGTAGTTTGCAGAATCTTTCACTACACACTCGCAAACTGAGCAATAGTATCCAGCCTATCAAAAAACCAATTTAATGAACACATGCATTATACAAAGTCTTGACAGAGCTGATAAATTTCTGATTAAAGAAAACCGCAATGCTTCAGATGAAAAGTTGAGTTACCCTCTGGGCTAAATGAAGCAATGAACATGAACCAGTTAGAGAAATGCAATTTGCAATCAACAATGAACATCAAACACCCAGAAATTAGATAGTAACGTAAGTTCAAATGAGGAAGAAAATGATAATAATTACCTGCTGACTTAAAGGTGCTACTGGAGTAACAACCTGCAGAAAGTAGAAAATCAAATAAAATGGTGCAATATAAACGTAAATTATGAATACATACTAAGTTCAATCCAAGCAATTACACTAACCTGAGTTTTACCCAAACGAGACTCAAGATCGACTTCATAATCCCTATGCTTCAGGGGTTTCCTTTGCACTGGAGGGCCTTTTGCTGCATAGATAGACATATAAATATTTGATTTTCACTGTGCAGATTCCATTTCTTAAATTCAAACATAAATGCTAACAGGTAAGAAGCTAATCAGGTTTTTTTTAAAAGAATTAAAATCAATCACCTTTGGATTTATTTCGGCCTTCTGCTTCCTGAATCAAAATCAAATTTTCAAAAAGAAAATCAGCAAAAGGTATTATCAAGAAGAAGAGAGGTTTTGATAATAAACCTGTTTCTCACGCTCTCGAGCGCGTTCCAAATATTCTTCTCGATCGAATTTCTTTCTGAAGGTATTATCAACACCAAGAGTCTGTACAAAATATAATAAAATAAATAAATACCATAGCTAAAGATGTAAAAGTAGAAGTAGAAGAAAAGAAAAAAAAATTGTTCTTACATTATTGTTGGCAGCCATCGATATTGATCCCCAAACGGAAGACGGGAAGAGTTAATTGGCTTAGATTAATTCAGAATTATAGAGGGGGAAAGGAATAAAAATTTGAAAACCCTAGAAAGTCGAGCTAAATTTAATTGTTTCCAAAGTTGAGTCCAGAAAGGGGTTGAAGGGAGAAATTCGATTCCGATCAATATCGTTAAAACGGTAACAACTTGCGGCCGTTTTCAGCTTTCATTTGGTTAAATGGGCTGAGTCTAATTCAGTGAGAGTTTTCAAATCTTTACTCAAAGCCGAATTCGACCCATATATATATATATATGAAGACTTGGATGAGTCCAATAATGTTTTCAAAATAGGTTACAATATGGTGTACGATTGAATCGAATGAAAATTTTAAGTTAATTGAATTTGTAAGTTTTATTTTATCATCCTAACTTAATTTGAAATATTTTTCGAATCGAATCAAGTGAAATGAAATTCGAGTTGAGTCAAATCGAATCGAGTAAAATTATTTGAGTTAAATTAAAAAAATTAAACATGCCAAATAAAAATATTGTTATAGTATAACTAATTTCATGTTAGAGCACATAAACTTGAGACCATATACATTTGAATTTTTTCAAAGAAAAATAATAATAATAATATACTTGAATATGATAAATTTGAATTATTAATTAGGTCCCAAAATTATTATTTTAAAAAATTAAAATTAAAATTTTCTATATATGTTTTAGAATTTTTTAAATTTTAAAAAATTAAATTTTGAAATTTTATAAATATTTTGAATTTAAAATTACTTAAAATTATTTTTATTTTTTTGTAATTTTTATTGAGAGAGACCAATTTGCTTATTTTCAAAGTATTTACACCAATCTGTTTGTAATGGCCTAAATTCAAGGTTATCGGAACAATGGTTTCGTAACCATAAATCCGATTTAAAGAGAATTTTATTTTTATATTTTTGCATGAATATTTATATGATAGGAAAATCATATTAAAATATCGATAGAAAAATTTTATCGATTTAGTAGTTAGTTAGAAAAGGAATTATTGAAGGAATTGGGTAAAAAATAAGGTATCGAGACCTTGATCTCATAAGATTGAGTAGAAAATATTTTTATAAATATTTATAAAATGTTAGTAATGTAGTATTAAAATTTCATTAGAAAATTTTAACGTTTGGGTAGGTAATTAAATGAAAATGACTAAATTATAACAAATGCAAAATTATGGGAAATAATTAAATAGTTTAAATGATAAAAGAAAGAGGGCTTAATAGGAAAATAGACCCAAGGTCTATTTGGGCTGGACGGCAAGGGCATGAAATCAGCAAGAAAATAAAGAGAATTAAGGGCAAAATTGGAATATTACAAAATTTACTTAATAAAGCTAGGACTAAAGTGGAATTATCTAGATATCTCTTCATTTTTCTTCATACTCATCAGCTATAAACGCCATAGGAGGGTTTTCTAAGCTAGTATTTCATAATTTTTGCACCAAGTAAGTTAATCATTGCCTATTTCTTGTAATTTTTGTGTTTAGTTAATCATTGCCTATTTCTTGTAATTCTTGTGTTTTTAAGACTTTTACATCTAGGTCCTACTATTAAATTCATTAGTTTTTGATTTTATGGATGAAATTGAAAGTTACCATGGTTGAGTGCTGTAAGTTCATGTAACTTGAATTATATTCTTAAATGCTTGAAATGTATGTTCTTGATATGAATATAATTTGAATGTTCATTGTATGAAAATTGATGAAACATTGATATATTTGATAAAAGGGAAGAAATCCGGTTGAATGAAAGGAAAATTGATGGATCTTTGAAAAGGAATTGACGGTAAAAGGATCTAGCAGGACGAGTGATCTATCTGATATAGCCTCTAGAAGAATATGTGTAAAATGGATTTAGCTCGGACAGTAATCCAATTAGGTCTCAATTTAGCTTTGAACGGTAATTCAGATCCAAGCTCATTAGAGTAATTGTCGTTGCAGGAGATTTAGCTTGAAGCGGTAATCCAACAATACTCTATGAGTTTATATTACTGAGGATTTAGCACGGGTGGTAATCCATTATAAGGATGAGGTTCATGGAGTGTGCTCTCTCGAAATGGAAATGTCGCACATCAACATGAACTAACGGACTGGATTGTACACTAAAAGTGTACTTATGAAAATTCATCGAAATTTCGAGTAATTCAACGGGATAAATATGGAAATATAACAAAGAAATGGAAATCATGGTATTGATGAGCTCATCAATCATGGTATATATTATTGGTATATGGAAATTATTGGATTAACTTGAATGTTGAGTTTGTGTATGTTAGGGCAATAATGCATTGAATGAATATATGAATGTTTATTGCTTTGTATTGAAAATATTAGGTAAGTATAATTCTTGTTACATGGGCTTACTAAGCACAAAGTGCTTACCTGCTTCTTTTTCCCTGTTTTGTAGTGTTAGGAGCTCGGAGGTCGGATTCGATAGGAGACACATCACACTATCAACCCAAGATTTTGGTATATAAAGAAACTTTATTTTGGAAATCAATGGCATGTATAAGCTAATAAAGTAGATGTTAATATGAAATGAATGTAAGGTCAACCATTGGTATGGCTAACAAATTTTAGTTTTAGTATGTAATGAGGTTATCTTATAAATATGCATGGATTTATTTTGAAAATATGTTGAATTGGATTGGTTGATGTGAATTGGTCTCGGTTTAAAAATTTGTAGGGAAGGCTAGATAATTATAAAGGGGTTATATTGAGTAAAAAAAATTTTTTTCGTAAACTCCGGAAATGCCTCGTATCCTATTCCGACAACGAATACGGGTAGGGGTGTTACACTATTATTTAAATTATTTGAGTTATTTGAATTGTGAAATTTAACTTGACTCGAACTTGAAACTCGAATCGAGTTATTCGAGTTGACTCGAATAATTCAAATGACTCGAATAATTCAAACAACTCGATTCGATTAACTCGAAATTCAAATTTTTTTTATTTTTTCGAATTGAATTGAGTTTTGATCACCCCTAAGTTAAAATATGCTCCAAACCATTCTAGTCTTCCTATATTTAGAATTTAATTATTCTATTTTTATTTTCAAAATTTAGTTTTTCTACTTTTAGATTTCAAAATTTTAATTCAATTGTTAACACTATTAAAATATTTTATTTTTTTAAAATTAATTGGTGTGACATTTTGAAATGAAAAAATACTCACTTAGTAGCCATGTAATTAAAAAAACATTATAAAAAACTTGAATTTAATGGAAGAACTTTAACTCTGTTAATAATTGGATTTGCATTTTAAAATCTATAAAGTATAAGGACTACATTTCTTGAAATAAAAGTAGATGAACTAAATTCTAAATGTACAAAATACAAGGACCTAGTTCATATTTTAAACCTTCAAGATATTAGAACATCAAAAAGTTATATATATATATATATATATATTTGCACTATTCCTAAACTATTCGTAACATTCAAAACCTTAAATCGAAGGGGATAATATACGCTTAAGAGTGCTTGAAAACAAGTCACTTTGATTGTTGTAACCGCAATAGTGCTGATTGAGCTAAGAATTAATAGAATTAACTTTGAGAATTAATATTTAATGTATGAATATATAATTCTATACATTGTCAATAAATTAAATGTATCATTATCTAATTTTTTTTGGTCACTAATATAATTTATTAACATGGTATAAAAATATACACCATTAATGCATAACATACAAATTAGTTTTTTAAATGCATTTGAAATTATAATTTCGAGTAAATTCAAAGTTATATTTATGATTAAACAGATATTCACATAAATACTTGAAAAATAAAACTTCAAGTCAATATATCTCGAAATAAAATTATAATAGTTGACATACCCCATAATTCATACCATAGACCTGTAACACCCCTAACCCGAAACCGTCGCCGGAATAGGGTCAAAGGCGTTACCAGACAGATCGAAAACATTTATAACATTTCATGCATTTCATTCATCTATCATACACATAATGTCCCTTAAATGAGTCATCGAGACCCTAAGCATGCTTATAAACCGAATCGGGACTAAAACGAAACACATACAAAATTTCATGGAAAATTTAAAAACTTTTCTATAATACAGGGGACACATGCCCGTAGGGGTAGGCCGTGCCCCACCCACGGCTACAAGACACACCCGTGTGTCTTCCCTGTGGTCAAAACTGACTTATGTACCACGGCCACCAGGCACGCCTGTGTACCCTGGCCGTGGTCGATCCTGCCAAATACCACACGACTACCAGGCACGTCCGTGTGCCTTGGCCGTGTCCCACTAGACCATATACAGACTTTACCCCACGGTCACTAGGCACGCCCGTGTGCCATGGCTGTGTGACATTATAGGTCATTTGCAAGACCAAAATGCCACCCAAATGGATCATACCTACAAGCAACATTTTCCATCACCTATCATGCATATATGGCAACCAAAAACATACCAAATTGACCATTCAATCTATACATTCAATGCCAATCTCATTCATGCCAAATTACAAACTAAAACTCATATCATTACAAGCATAGATCATCCATTTGCTTAGCCAAAACTTAATCATTTCATATGCATCAAACCACACCATAACATGCTTCACATACCTCATTCATTCAAGCATTTTATCAATTCAAAACTTGCCAAAACACATGGCTAAGTTCACTTCATAAACATATACACAAATCTAGCCTATAAATGCCATAATTAGCTATATACACTTTCAAAAGGGTACCAAAATAAGTTTAGTAGTGTGATGAAAATCCTTGACAGTCCTGAGCCTTCAGTAGCTTTGACAACCTATAAAACAGAGAAAACACACACAGAGTAAGCTTTCCAAAAGCTTAGTAAGTCATAATACAATAAACTTAATATGTAGAGCATATAAGCATGTAGAAACATTGATACAATTCATATTCATAGCAAATTTCTCACATATATGCTTTGACCCATATTCTTGGCCACTTTTGCCACATTCATAACCATTCTTACATCTCATTCAAATTCTCATATTCAAACATACTTTTCTTCAAATCAAAGTCATATAAGTACTTACCTTTTATACACACTTGGTGTACATACCAAACGTACCTGAAATGGGTATATAACTCACATAGTTATTCATTTCTTGGGCTTGCCCATCGAACCGTTCAGAACTAAATCGAATACTCAGAGTGCTCAGGATAGTCATATAACGCCAACTTCCCAGACGTGGTCTTATATGAAATCAGAGATCGATGCCACTTTTCCAGACAGGGTCTTACACGTAATCAAATATCGATGCCACCCTAGAAAGGGTCTTACAGGTAATCAGATATCGATGCCACTGTCCCAGACAGAGTCTTACACGTAATTAGATATCGATGCCACTGTCCCAAACAGGATCTTACACGTAATCAGATATCGATGCCACTGTCTCAGACAAGGTCTTTCTTACAGGTAATCAGATATCGATGCCTTTGTCCCGCATGCAGTCTTACACGTAATCGATATCGATGCCATCGTCCCAAACAGGATCTTACGTAATCGATATCGATGCCACTGTCTCGCACAAGGTCTTACACGTAATCGATATCGATGCCTTTTGTCTTAGATGCGGTCTTACACATAAAAAAGCGAGCGAGACCTTTGTATTCCTAAGTTCATACGGGATTTCTCAGACTTATCACTATATCGACCTTATCCCAAAATTCATATACATAGCATCTCATAAGCAGTCATTATCATTGATAGTCATGTAAATAAACTCAATTCAATACAATTACATTTATTTGCAATATGACTTACCTCGAGTTAGATTTTTACGGAAATAGATCACATTCTTGGTTACTTTCGCTTTCATGATCTAAGCTCGTTTTCTTCTGTTCTTGATCTATACATATTCAAATTTAACTCTTTTATTTACCAAAACATTCAATTCAATCCAAATACACATATTTAGGGAAATTTACACTTTAGCCCTTATATTTTCATATTTAGACAATTTAGTCCTTATTACACAAAATCACAAAATATACCAAATTTCATTTTACTCATTTAGCCGAATGTCACCCATGCTCATATTAGTCCTCACATTTCATTTATTTCACAAATTAGTCCTTCAAAATACTATTTTTACTATTTAGCCCTATTTAGCTAAATTCATCAAAAATTCAAGAACAACACTTGTTCATTAAACACATATCTTTCATTTAACACCAAAACTCATCAAAAAGTTTACCATTTCATCAATGGCACATCTCACAAACAACATCAATTCATAAAATTGAGACATGGGTTTTGAAGTATACAAAGTAACGATTACGAAAACGTAGAAATTATCAAAAATTGAGACTAATACATACCTCAATTTTGCTTGAACATAACCGAAACTTAACCTTCTTCTTTTCTTTTTCTTTTTGATATTCGGCCAAAGATAACCATTATGGCTTTCTTTTTCATGTTTTTGTTTTATATAATATAACTTATGTTATAATATTTATTATTAAATAAACCATTACCAAATAAAATAAGCCATTTATCACATTGATGTGCCGTCCACTACATTTCTAAAAGGCCAATTTACAATTTAAGGCCTCCACCTTAAAAAGCCACATCAATTTAGCCATTAATCAAATGATGGGTCACTTTTACGCTTTATGCGATTTAGTCCTTTACTCAAATTAAACACACAAACAGACGAATTAATTCACGGAACTTTAACACATGCTTAATCATATATTGCAGACACATAAAATAATATTAAAATATTTTACGAACTCAGATTTGTGGTCCCAGAACCACTGTTCCGACCAGGGTCTAAATCGGACTGTTACAAGACCATAATTTAACCAAATATTTGGAACCATAAGATGCCAAAACTTAAGATTATAGAACCAAACTTAAAACCAAATTATTTAAACACATATTATGATTAACATCAATTTGCATCAAAATCTAATTTCATCATAATTAAACCATAAAAATATAACCACGATCGACTTGCCTTACATATCCCAAGTAAAGCTAAATTCAAAATATATGCTTAAAATGAATAGTATGAGAAGAATAGGCATATAAACTCAATAATAAATAATAAATAATATATTCTATCAACTATATATTGAATTCAAGAATTAATGATTATAAAATTGAATTCAATTGTACAATTGTTGAAATGGATTTGAATTTTAAAAAAATGATTATAATGAAACCCTAAAATTGAATCGATAAAAAAATTAAAACTAACAAATGTTACCATCAATCTTAAGGATTCAACATATATAATGAATTTATTGATAAACAATCGGTATATAAGAGACACTTTACCAAGCAATTTCTTTTACCAACCATATATCATTATGTAAAATCTTGAACATAATTACTAAAGTGTCTCCAAAACAATATATATATATATATATATCGTAAAAGCTGAAAAACAAGCGATTAGTGATTAACAATCCATCTATTGATATAATCAAATATATATCATAAAAATTTCTAATGAACCCAAACCTACACAACTTTTAAATATTTATTAAAAGCTGTATAAACAACATAAAATCCTCAATTTTTTTAATTCTCTATTAAAATTGTAAATCTTTTCGATTATCGAAAATTAAAACCTTAAAACTTTATTTAAAACTTTAAAATTTTATTTAAGGAATCAAAACCTAAAAATTTATCAGAATATCAAAGATTCAACATAATATATAATTAAAATATCAAATCTAAAAATTAAAAAGAAAAACGAATCAATCCAAAAATAATAAAGAATCAATTAATTCTCAATGATTTAACATGACAAAGCTCGGATGCCACTTGTTAGATTTATAAAATAAATCTGAAATAAAACTTAATAAACCAGGATCTATCATGTAAAATCATCAAGAATAAATGAAAAATAAAACTAAATGCGGAAGTGTACCTAAATCCATGAATTTCTTGCAGTTTTATCGGATTTTGGGGATTTGATCTTCCAAATTAGCACACAAGAAATTTAGATAATATATGCTCTCTTTTTCCTAATGATGGGATATTAGAAAAGATATCTTGTGTATAATTTGGGATCATAATCTTAATATTTATAACTTTGGCATATTAGTTCTAATCAAATTCTAATTAACCCATCATTAATTAGAATTTGATTAGAAGAGTATCTACACATATTTAACCCATACTTTATTTAATAATTAAAAGCTCAATAAAATTCTAACCAAATTAGATCACTTTTAATTTGTGCTAACCTATCATGATAGTAAATAATAACATATAATTATCATGATGCATTTGTAAGTTTATTGAACCAACTTCAGTTTCTTGAATCATATGATTTGATTATTTTACCAATAATCTAAAGTTAGAAATTGGTCAATATCTACAATTGTTTAAGCCTAAGTCATTGGTAGAAGGCTTTCTAATTGCTAGACAAGTAGAGAGAATTCTTCTCAATTCCTACAAGAGGAGTCTTTTTACTAGTTTTGGTAATCCATCTCGACCCCTTATTGTCCCACCTACATCACGTTAACTGGTTAAATCAGTTCCTACTGCCAGCCCAATCCATGTTGCCTCTAGTTCTCAACCTACTACAAAAATGTCAAGGTGTCAAACAAGGAATTGTCACTAGTTGAGATTGCTGAAAGAAAATGGAAGGGTTTATGCTTCTGGTGTGGAGCAAAATATACTATTGGTCATCGGTGTGTAAAGTTCCAATTATATAATTTTTATTAGAGTTGCATTCTGATGGAGAAAGGGAGGAGTTTCAGGAGTGTCAGGAGCAGTTAAAAGACCCTCTACTGGAAAAAAATCCACCCTAATCCCTAATTTTATTTTTGCACGCATTTTAAGGCTCTCAGGATCATAATACCATGAGAATTACAGCTAGGCTTGGGACTACTTGGGTTATCATTTTGGTGGATTCTAGCAGTACCCACAATTTTATAGATGCTAAAATGGTTGGCAAGTTGTCCTTTCCAACATGGCAGCAAGCCTAGGTGAAAATAACCATTGTAGATGGGGGTTTCTTTGTTTACTAGTGGTACTTGTCGAGGACTTAGGTGGGAAGCCCACGACAGTAGCTTTGTAACTGGTTTTATGATATTACCCCTGAAAGGTTGTGACATGGTTTTAAGGATACAATGGTTTCTCTCCTCTAATGGTCTGCTATCAGCATGGACTTCATCAAGGGGCTCCTTACTTCGAAGGGGAAAGATACAATTTTGGTAGTGGTGGATCGATTTACCAAATATGAGCATTTTGTAGCCTTGTCTTCTCCGTTTACTACATTGACAGTAGCACATGAGTATTTAAATCAGATATAAAAGTTACGTGGACTGTCTGACTCCATTGTTTGAGATCTTGACAAAATATTCTTTAGTCATTTTTGGCAGGAACTGTTCAAAAGGCTGGGAACTCAGTTGCATCTTTCGACTGTCTATCACCCTAAAGTAAATGGTCAAACCAAGGTCCTCAACCGATGTTTGGAAGGCTATCTACGATGTATGACTAGTGAAAAACCAAGGGATTGGCTGTTATGGCTTCCTCTTGCTGAATGGTGGTACAATTCTACCTTCCCTTCAACAATTCATACTACACTTATGAGGCCCTCTATGGCTAGCCTCCTCCTCAACACATACGATATCTTGCTGGAGCATCCTCCATTGGTAGTGTAGATAAGAGTTTATGGTACCATGAAGCTGCTAAAAAATTTCTTCATTTTCACTTGAAACGAGCTCAAGACAAAATGAAGCAATTGGCAAATCGACACAAGAGCGATAGGGAGTTCCAAGTAGGGGAGTTTGTTTATCTCAAAGTTGCAACCCTGTCGACAACACACGGTCCGAAAGGTGCTGAACCAAAATTTATCACCTAAGTATTTTGGCCCTTTTACCATAGAGGCCAAGGTAGGACCAGTGGCCTATTGGTTACAATTGCCTCTGGGGTCTCGAATTCACCCTACTTTCCATGTTTCCCAACTTATAAGGCATGTACAACTCCAATTCAATCCACTTTACCAGTGGTAGGTGCTGGTGGAGCTATGCTCATGGAACATGTTCGTGTTTTAGAAAGGCGTATGGCCAAGAGGGGAAATCAGGAAACCATCGAAGTGTTAGTGGAATGGACCTCTAGAAGATGCCACTTATGAGCCACTACAATAGTTGCAAAGCAAATTCCCTGTACTTTTGATCCTTGAGGACAATAATCTTTTGAGGGAATGAGTATTTGTTATGGGGGAAAACTGAAAATAAGAAACAAAAATATAATCAGTAGAATGTTGCGTTTTGGGGAAATTCATGTTAATGAAAACAATATGTATAGGTTTAATAGAACAGTGAGTTTAGTGGGAAAGGCTACATCTGTCATGTAACCGCATTCCTAACTAACTTGGGTACGTATCAACCAAATTCCTTCCTTTTTTTTTTAATAGCAAAGTAAGAAAGGAAGCAACTATGAAATTGGTTAATGAATTTCTTTCCTTTTTTCTCTTCTTATTCGTTTTCTCTGTTTTTTTTCCTTCAAACTTTTTCTGTTTTCTCTGCAATGTGGTGCATCATCCTTATCCCTAATAGAACCTAGTTTCCCATTGTTGAACCAACAAAAACCCTACAATACAATAAACCAAATAAAACAAGCGGCCAAAACAAGAGAAGAGCTCAGCAAAAGAAAATGCATACTCAAAATAGAGGCCATCTGACAAATGGAGAAAATATCGGAGACAAGGAAGGTCGAGGCTCAATGAAACACCCCAAACCCGCCCACGAGCCTTGACCGGATCTGGTATGTTCCCGTGTAAACCGTTTCAAATTCTTTTGTTACTTAGGAAAAACTTGTGTGATTTGGAAGAAAGATCGTTTTGGGTTGGGCTTGAGATGAAAACAAAGTTCATTTCATTATTAAAATCCTTTACTTTAAGTGACAAAACGTTTGGGCTTTGTTTTAAAAATAGATTTACTTAATCTTTTAATAAATAAAAGTTTGTAAGCTCAATAAATAAAAATGAATAAAATAATTCTACTAAGGCCTTATTACATCAAATAATTCCCAAAATTTAAATTCAAAATACTTAAAGTAAAATAGTCCAAATAAAAGAAATTTGAACTTCACATGGCCTCCACTAAGCATCGCCGCCCGGTCCATCACCGGGTCGTCACCGAAAAGTAATCCCACAATGGGGTGAGTCAATGACTCAACGTGTAACCAACACTAAAATTTAATATTTCGGGCATACAATATCATACATGTTCATAAAACATTTAAACAATATGATGCAACCGAACCCAAACCTATATGCCATCCGCTACACACCACCTGCACCATCCTCGCACACCGTGGGGACTACTAAGTCAACCCTCCATCCGCTACACACCATCAAGGCGTCATTTGTAGTCGACGTGTTTCATCGCCTCTTATAAAAATTGTGGTCTTAAGTCACCACATTTAGAATCCGTGGTCTTAGGTCACCACATTCAGTTATCGTGGTCTTAGGTCACCATATTGATTTCGTGGTCTTAGGTCACCACATTCGATTTCGTGGTCTTAGGTCACCACATTAACTTCCCTTTTCATATAACCCATATGCCCCATATTTCATACACAATATGCAAAATCATGCCTTAATTCACATTCTTATCACTTTTCACATGTTAAAATAACATATATTCATATTCCTAGTAGGAGTAGGAACGTATTTTAGTACTTTGTACCATAGTATGGTACCTTAGCCATATTCACATTCTTATAAACATGCACATTTAATTTAAAACATAGCCATGAACATATTAAAACTTAGAGTAGGGTACACACTGATTCGCTTAACAATTTCATTGAAATCCCAAAATCCTATCTATCGCTTTAGATCTTTAACTCCCTACATTCACCCATATTAAAGTTTTAATGAAAACCCGTTCGCCACAAAATCAAATCCTAGTTGGATTTGTACACTAAAACTTACCTTGATGCCGATTTGCTTATCACTCAAATCTCGAAAACTTTGCTATACTCCTCTTTGTATTCTACCAAACACCGGATCTCTACATAGGTTAGTTTTGCTTTTTAACATGTAAGAAATAGATCTTAGTATCAATACGTGCCTTGGCCGAATGCTATAGATACTTACCTTATGGATTTTAAATCCAAACTCACCGAATAACTAGGGAACACGTGGCCTATGGTGTACCTTCTGAAAAGAATTTCTTCTTCCTTGTAGTCAACTGATCCTTATATTTATTAACTTGTTAGTTTCGGCTATTTTGAATATTTAAAGAACAGATCTAAATACTAATCTAGGCTTTAGCCGAATATACATAGGTGCTTACCTTCCAAATCTTAAATCCCGAATTAGATCCTTGCTTCCTTAATGCTGTCGAAATTCCTTAGATCCTTGAAATCCCGAAAGATACCTTCTTGTAGTTGACAATTCTTAAATCCTGAATACACCCCTTTTAAGAAATCGGCAGCACCCTTGTTAAAAGCCCCTTAAAGAATTGGCCTTGATGACTAGATGATAAGGTTTCGGCTTTCAAGATTTAATGGAGAAGTCGGCTAGGGGTTCTCTTGGGGTATTCGGTTTCCACAAAAAAATAAAGAAAAGAAGACTTGGGAATTTTGGCAATGGTGGACTATAGATTGACTTAGCAAATGAAAGAGAAGAGAGAGAGCACTGAAATTGGCAGAGAGAAGAGGAGAAATTGATGAGTAGCCCTATTCTTTCCCTCTTATAGCCAAATTACTACTCGATGGAAAATTTAAAACTTTTCTATAATCTGAGGGACACATGCCCGTAGGGTAGGCCGTGCCCCACCCACGGCTACAAGACACGCCCATGTGTCTTCCCCGTGGTCGAAACTGACTTATGTACCACGGCCACCAGGCACGCCTGTGTACCCTGGCCGTGGTCGATCTTGCCAAATACCACATGGCTACCAGGCACGTCCGTGTGCCTTGGCCGTGTCCCACTAGACCATATACAGACTTTACCCCACGGTCACTAGGCACGCCCGTGTGCCATGGCCGTGTGACATTATAGGTCATTTGCAAGACCAAAATGCCACCCAAATGGATCATACCTACAAGCAACATTTTCCATCACCTATCATGCATATATGGCAACCAAAAACATACCAAATTGACCATTCAATCTATACATTCAATACCAATCTCATTCATGCCAAATTACAAACTAAAACTCATATCATTACAAGCATAGATCATCCATTTGCTTAGCCAAAACTTAACCATTTCATATGCATCAAACACACCATAACATGCTTCACATACCTCATTCATTCAAGCATTTTATCAATTCAAAACTTGCCAAAACACATGGCTAAGTTCACTTCATTAACATATACACAAATCTAGCCTATAAATGCCATAATTAGCTATATACACTTTCAAAAGGGTACCAAAATAAGTTTAGTAGTGTGATGAAAATCCCTGACGGTCCTGAGCCTTCAGTAGCTTTGACGACCTATAAAACGGAGAAAACACACACAGAGTAAGCTTTCCAAAAGCTTAGTAAGTCATAATACAATAAACTTAATATGTAGAGCATATAAGCATGTAGAAACATTGGTACAATTCATATTCATAGCAAATTTCTCACATATATGCTTTGACCCATATTCTTGGCCACTTTTGCCACATTCATAACCATTCTTACATCTCATTCAAATTCTCATATTCAAGCATACTTTTCTTCAAATCAAAGTCATATAGGTACTTACCTTTTATACACACTTAGTGTACATACCAAACGTACCTGAAATGGGTATATAACTCACATAGTTATTCATTTCTTGGGCTTGCCCATCGAACCGTTCAGAACTAAATCGAATACTCAGGGTGCTCAGGATAGTCATATAACGCCAACTTTCCAGACGTGGTCTTATATGAAATCAGAGATCGATGCCACTTTCCCAGACAGGGTCTTACACATAATCAAATATCGATGCCACCCCAGAAAAGGGTCTTACACGTAATCGGATATCGATGCCACTGTCCCAGACAGAGTCTTACACGTAATCAGATATCGATGCCACTGTCCCAGACAGGGTCTTACACGTGATCAGATATCGATGCCACTGTCTCAGACAAGGTCTTACACGTAATCAGATACCGATGCCACTGTCTTAGACAGGGTCTTACACATAAAAAAACAGAACAGAGACCTTTGTATTCCTAAGTTCATGCAGAACTTCTCAGACTTATCACTATATCGACCTTATCCCAAAATTCATATACATAGCATCTCATAAGCAGTCATTATCATTGATAGTCATGTAAATAAACTCAATTCGATACAATTACATTTATTTGCAATATGACTTACCTCGAGTTCGATTTTTACGGAAATAGATGCAGCTACTCGGTTACTTTCGCTTTCCCGCGATCTAAGCTCGTTTTCTTCTGTTCTTGATCTATACATATTCAAATTTAACTCTTTTATTTACCAAAACATTCAATTCAATCCAAATACTCATATTTAGGGAAATTTACACTTTATCCCTTATATTTTTATATTTAGACAATTTAGTCCTTATTACACAAAATCACAAAATATACCAAATTTCATTTTACTCATTTAGCCGAATGTCACCCATGCTCATATAAGTCCTCACATTTCATTTATTTCACAAATTAGTCCTTCAAAATACTATTTTTACAATTTAGCCCTATTTAGCTAAATTCATCAAAAATTCAAGAACAACACTTGTTCATTAAACACATATCTTTCATTTAACACCAAAACTCATCACAAAGTTTACCATTTCATCAATGGCACATCTCACAAACAACATCAATTCATAAAATTGAGACATGGGTTTTGAAGTATACAAAGCAACGATTACGAAAACGTAGAAATTATCAAAAATCGAGACTAATACATACCTCAATTTTGCTTGAACATAACCGAAACTTAACCTTCTTCTTCTTTTCTTTTTCTTTTTGATATTCGGCCAAAGATAAGCATTATGGCTTTCTTTTTCATGTTTTTGTTTTATATAATATAACTTATGTTATAATATTTATTATTAAATAAACCATTACCAAATAAAATAAGCCATTTATCACATTGATGTGCTGTCCACTACATTTCTAAAAGGCCAATTTACAATTTAAGGCCTCCACCTTAAAAAGCCACATTAATTTAGCCATTAATCAAATGATGGGTCACTTTTACGCTTTATGCGATTTAGTCCTTTACTCAAATTAAACACACAAACAGACGAATTAATTCACGGAACTTTAACACATGCTTAATCATATATTGCAGACACATAAAATAATATTAAAATATTTTACAAACTCGAATTTGTGGTCCCGGAACCACTGTTCCGACCAGGGTCTAAATCGGACTGTTATAAGACCATAATTTAACCAAATATTTGGAACCATAAGATGCCAAAACTTAAGATTATAGAACCAAACTTAAAACCAAATTATTTAAACACATATTATGATTAACATCAATTTGCATCAAAATCTAATTTCATCATAATTAAACCATAAAAATATAATTACGATCGACTTGCCTTACATATCCCAAGTAAATCTAAATTCAAAATATATGCTTAAAATGAATAGTATGAGAAGAATAGGCATATAAACTCAATAATAAATAATATATTCTATCAACTATATATTGAATTCAAGAATTAATGATTATAAAATTGAATTCAATTGTACAATTGTTGAACTAGATTTGAATTAAAAAAATGATTATAATGAAACCCTAAAATTGAATCGATAAAAAAATTAAAACTAACAAATGTTACCATCAATCTTAAGGATTCAACATATATAATGAATTTATTGATAAACAATCGGTATATAAGAGACACTTTACGAAGCAATTTCTTTTACCAACCATATATCATTATGTACAATCTTGAACATAATTACTAAAGTGTCTCCAAAACAATATATATATATATAATCGTAAAAGCGAAAAACAAGCGATTAGCGATTAACAATCCATCTATTGATATAATCAAATATATATCATAAAAATTTCTAATGAACCCAAACCTACACAACTTTTAAATATTTATTAAAAGCGTATAAATAACATAAAATCCTCAATTTTTTTAATTCTCAATTAAAATTGTAAATCTTTCGATTATCGAAAATTAAAACCTTAAAACTTTATTTAAAACTTTAAAATTTTATTTAAGGAATCAAAACCCAAAAATTTATCAGAATATCAAAGATTCAACATAATATATAATTAAAATATCAAATCTAAAAATTAAAAAAAAAAAGCGAATCAATCCAAAATAATAAAGAATCAATTAATTCTCAATGATTTAACATGACAAAGCTCGGATGCCACTTGTTAGATTTATAAAATAAATCGAGATAAAACTTAATAAACCGGGATCTATCATGTAAAATCATCAAAATAAATGAAAAATAAAACTAAATGCGAAATGTACCTAAATCCATGAATTTCTTGCAGTTTTAACGGATTTTGGGGATTTGATCTTCCAAATAGCACACAAGAAATTTAGATAATATATGCTCTCTTTTTCCTAATGATGGGATATTAGAAAAGATATCTTGTGTATAATTTGGGATCATAATCTTAATATTTATAACTTTGGCATACTTGTTCTAATCAAATTCTAATTAACCCATCATTAATTAGAATTTGATTAGAAGAGTATCTACATATTTAACCCATACTTTATTTAATAATTAAAAGCTCAATAAAATTCTAACCAAATTAGATCACTTTTAATTTGGGCTAACCTATCATGATAGTAAATAATAACATATAATTATCATGATGCATTTGTAAGTTTATTGAACCAACTTCAGTTTCTTGAATCATATGATTTGATTATTTTTACCAATAATCTAAAGTTAGAAATTGGTCAATATCTACAATTGTTTAAGCCTAAGTCATTGGGAGAAGGCTTTCTAATTGCTAGACAAGTAGAGAGAATTCTTCTCAATTCCTATAAGAGGAGTCTTTTTACTAGTTTTGGTAATCCATCTCGACCCCTTATTGTCCCACCTACATCACCTTAACTGGTTAAATCAGTTCCTACTGCCAGCCCAATCCATGTTGCCTCTAGTTCTCAACCTACTACAAAAATGTCAAGGTGTCAAACAAGGAATTGTCACTAGTTGAGATTGCTGAAAGAAAATGGAAGGGTTTATGCTTCTGGTGTGGAGCAAAATATACTATTGGTCATCGGTGTGTAAAGTTCCAATTATATAAATTTTTATTAGAGTTGCATTCTGATGGAGAAAGGGAGGAGTTTCAGGAGTGTCAGGGCAGTTAAAAGACCCTCTACTGGAAAAAAATCCACCCTAATCCCCAATTTTATTTTTGCACGCATTTTAAGGCTCTCAGGATCATAATACCATGAGAATTACAGCTAGGCTTGGGACTACTTGGGTTATCATTTTGGTGGATTCTAGCAGTACCCACAATTTTATAGATGCTAAAATGGTTGGCAAGTTGTCCCTTCCAACATGGCAGCAAGACTAGGTGAAAATAACCATTGTAGATGGGGGTTTCCCTTTTTACTAGTGGTACTTGTCGAGGACTTAGGTGGGAAGCCCACGACAGTAGCTTTGTAACTGGTTTTATGATATTACCCCTGAAAGGTTGTGACATGGTTTTAAGGATACAATGGTTTCTCTCCTCTTATGGTCTGCTATCAGCATGGACTTCATCAAGGGGCTCCTTACTTCGAAGGGGAAAGATACAATTTTGGTAGTGGTGGATCGATTTACCAAATATGAGCATTTTGTAGCCTTGTCTTCTCCGTTTACTACATTGACAGTAGCACATGAGTATTTAAATCAGATATAAAAGTTACATGGACTGTCTGACTCCATTGTTTGAGATCTTGACAAAATATTCATTAGTCATTTTTGGCAGGAATTGTTCAAAAGGCTGGGAACTCGGTTGCATCTTTCGACTGTCTATCACCCTAAAGTAAATGGTCAAACCAAGGTCCTCAACCGATGTTTGGAAGCTATCTACGATGTATGACTAGTGAAAAACCAAGGGATTGGCTGTTATGGCTTCCTCTTGCTGAATGGTGGTACAATTCTGCCTTCCATTCAACAATTCATACTACACTTATGAGGCCCTCTATGGCTAGCCTCCTCCTCAACACATACGATATCTTGCTGGAGCATCCTCCATTGGTAGTGTAGATAAGAGTTTATGGTACCATGAAGCTGCTAAAAAATTTCTTCATTTTCACTTGAAACGAGCTCAAGACAAAATGAAGCAATTGGCAAATCGACACAAGAGCGATAGGGAGTTCCAAGTAGGGGAGTTTGTTTATCTCAAAGTTGCAACCCTGTCGACAACACACGGTCCGAAAGGTGCTGAACCAAAATTTATCACCTAAGTATTTTGGCCCTTTTACCATAGAGGCCAAGGTAGGACAAGTGGCCTATTGGTTACAATTGCCTCTGGGGTCTCGAATTCACCCTACTTTCCATGTTTCCCAACTTATAAGGCATGTACAACTCCAATTCAATCCACTTTACCAGTGGTAGGTGCTGGTGGAGCTATGCTCATGGAACATGTTCGTGTTTTAGAAAGGCGTATGGCCAAGAGGGGAAATCAGGAAACCATCTAAGTGTTAGTGGAATGGACCTCTAGAAGATGCCACTTATGAGCCACTACAATAGTTGCAAAGCAAATTCCCTGTACTTTTGATCCTTGAGGACAATAATCTCTACAATACAATAAACCAAATAAAACAAGCGGCCAAAACAAGAGAAGAGCTCAGCAAAAGAAAATGCATACTCAAAATAGAGGCCATCTGACAAATGGAGAAAAATATCGGAGACAAGGAAGGTCGAGGCTCAAGGATGGATTTTAGGATTTTCAAAGAGTTTTTTGAGAAAACAAATTAGAAAACTTGAAAGAAGGGAAAGAGATGAGTATCTCAGAGCAAGGCGACTCGAACGGAGTTTGGCTGTGACGAAAGATGATGTCTGAATGATGGAAAGCAACAATGGAGAAGAAGAAACTATGGCAAGAAATTTTAAAATTTATTTTATTTAAAAGAAAATTAAATGATTGAAAGATTTCTAAAGTGTATTCTTTTAAGTATAAAAATATTAAAACAATAAAAGGATAAAAAAGAAATTTACAACTATATTATTAAAATATTAAAAATTAAAAATTTTATTTTATGATTTTTAAACTTTTAATTTTTTAATTTTTAATTATTTACTAATGTGACATATAAAATAAAATAAGACTACCTCATCAATAGAAGGTTGAGAGACAATTTGCTCCAAATAAAATAATAAGGCCAAATTAAATAAATATGCAAAAATTAAGACTTAAATTTATTATTATGTCACATATATGACACACCAAAATAAACATTTAATGGCTTAATTTTATCGAGAACGATTTTGCTCCATCTAAGAGACCATTTTACTCAATTGTTTTAGTAAAAGAACCGGAGATAGTATAAAGACTTTTATGGTTTCAGCGGATAAAATTAAATTTTTTATTTAAAACAACTAAAATCCAATTTTGATCCAATGTAAAATTTCTAGCTTGTCATTAACATTGACATATGTAACAAAGGCTCCGAAACTGAGGCACCAGCTGCTGGATTTCCTGTTGATAATAGTTTAAGGCCTTGTTATTACGGATTAAGAACCGATAACTTGGGTGTTAATGAATGTTAGAAGGAGAGACAGCAGACCGAGTCATCCGGGAAATTCTGGTGAAGTTGAATGAAGGTTGTCAGAAAATAAAAGCAGTAATGGAGTGGCAGAGAAGGTAATGGGGTTACGTGGGTGAAACAGTCGTTTGGAAGGGGCAAAGACTGTCACATATTTTGGCCCACCCACTCGACTCATTGTTGTTTTTATTCATGTCAAGTAGTATATTTATTATTCTCTTGTTCCAAACAGACAAATGGGTGCCTCTCCATATACATAGCCCTTGGTTTCGGGATAGGCTGTGCCATTTTCCCTCTCTCCCTATTTGCTTGTCATTTTCACGTTTAACTTTAACAAAAGATCATTGTAGATTATAATGCATGAATCGTTTTGATCCATTTGTCCATGTTTGCAGGGCCTAAACTTCCCTTTTTGCAGAAAGTTTGTGGGCATTTGTTCTGTTTATATACAACTTATATGGGTTATAATTCACCAAATGTCCTCAAATTTTTATTTTTATTTTTGGATATATTCTAAATTAGTTTTTAAACTCTCATCTGTCAATTTAGGTTTTAATATCGGTTTAGATATGGTATAGAATATATTAAATTTTATTATTTTTTAATATGTTAGATCTAAATTATTTATGTAATAGATAAATACGTGTTTATTATTTAATACATATTTTAAATATGTTTCATGTCAAAATGAGTTAGCATTAAACGTCTAAAATAAATGAAGATAAATGATAAGCTCATGAAAGAACTTGATTGATACGATACTACTACATTGAGGATTCAATTACAACGTCAAGTTCAGAAACTAATTTAGAATCTGTGCCATGGTTTAATGACGTGTGATGAAATTAACCACAATTTCTCTCTCAATCATGCTTGTTGAAATTAAATCGGACCGGCTAGTCAAATCAATTGGACCGAGAATTGGTTGGTATACATGTCCGAACAAAGCGTTGAACCGACTTTGGACTGCGTCTTAAACGAACTGCTTAGAATTAGTTGAATCGAACTAAAAGTTGATTAAACCGATTCTTTCTATTTTTCAATATTTTTATTTTTAACTTTTATAGATTTTTGATAATTTATTTTTATTTTTTTGACAATAAATCACATTGGGCTTTATTATTTTAAAGGTGAAAAAACAAATAACCAAAATAGTTCAGGCCTATACCATTAAGGCCGAAAACAAAGAAAGAAAGAAAAATCTAGAACTTCTAAACCGGAAATAAGTAACCAAAAGAAAGAAAAACTAGCATGCCTATTCTGAAAAGTAAAGTCATCATTTTAAGCGCCTGATGAGTTGTCTTTTTGCACGACGATCGCATCGGTTCTGTCATTTCAGCATTGAAGGCGAACTTCCAAAATCGAGGGGATAAGTCTGCTACTTTGAAGCCGTTGCTTTGTCATTTGGAAAACCCTCAGTTCCTCCTCCATTTCTCTTCCTCAATCCGGCTCCCTAATACTTTCGTTTCTCAACTGGGTCTCTGCATACCTTGGAACGCTGCTCACCAAGTAAATCTTCGATCTTCTTCTTAATGATTCCGTTGCCAATATGTGGGCGAGTTGGTTCACTGGTCTTGGAATATATTCAAACTATAACTTGCTGCATCTATGTTTCATTCTTTGAATATCGTGAATCAAAGGCCCGATCTGTGATTTGTCAAGGGCTTTCTTTTTACATTTCTTAATGGTAGTCAGTGAATCACCTTCAATAATAATGTTTTCCTTTTTCATTTCGAGTGCGACTTGGGTTGCTCGTCGACAGGCTAGGGCTTCAGCGGTGAAGGCGGACTTAACCCCTCTATGTACTTCTGTTACAGAGATGATAACTTGACCAGATCTATCCCTTACTACAACTCGGGACCTTGCGGCATCATTTCTCACATTATAAGCCGCATCAAAATTAATTTTATCCACGACGGATGGAGGTCTCCATTTGACATCCATATTTGAGGTATTTTGAGAAAACTTTTTAACTCCGTCCAACTTATTAAGATAATTGAGAACAAATCTTGCTATTTCTTGACCTGTTCTGCTCTTTTTCTCATGTATGCGAGTATTTCGTTCACCCCAAATGGCCCAAAGTGCAGTGCAAAAGATGCGACACTGTTCCGGCACGAAGGAGATCAAAACCAGAGTAAGCCAGTTACTAAACTCTTCATTTGTGAACACAGTCAAATCAAGATCTGATAAGGCTCTCCAAACCTCTTTTGAAACAGGACATTCTCTAAAGAGGTGGTTCATTGTTTCCTCCCCATTTCTACAGCAAGGACATAAACTACTGGTTGTTAATCTGCGCAGAAACATATTAATTTTTGTTGCCAAGTAGTTTCACGTAGTTCTCCATATAAAGATTTTTATTTTAAATGGTAGATCTATCCGCCATAGTTTCCTGTAAAAATCTCTATAGATGGTTTCTAAAGCATAAGCTGTAGGATCCAAATTTTGTAATAGTTTGTAGGAGCTTCTTACCGAGAACTCTCCTAACGGTTCCACACTCTAAGCCATAAGATCTTCATGTGGCTCTAACGCCAATGGAATGCGAAGAATCAGATCTGTTACTGCTTCTGGGAAGGTATTCTGAATCAACTCTCTGTTCCATTTTCTGTTGTTACTGTTGATTAATTCTGAAACTCTATCACTTTGCAAATTATCAAATCTGGACATTAATCGAACATTAACGTAATTGGGAATCCATGCATCTTTACTAATCGAAATATTTTGACCCGTACCCACTCTCCAAAGAAGCCCTTTCTTCAAAGCGCCCCTAGTAGCCCAAATACTTCTTCACACATAGGAACAAGAATTCCCAAGTCGAGCGTCAAGAAAATTACTCTCTGGAAAATACTTCTCTTTGAAAACTTGTGCCACTAATGTGTCTGGATAATTCAATAACCACCATCTTTGTTTTGCTAAAAGAGAAACATTAAATTGAGCCATATTTCTAAAGCCCAAACCTCCTTCTTTAGATCTACACAAAAACTTCCACTGACACCAATGGATACCTTGTTTACCCTCTTCCTTCCCCCACCAGAAATTGGCTAATCTGCTTTCGATCTTCTCACACAGAACTTTAAGGAACCAAAAACATGACATAGCATATGTGGGTATTGCCTGCAAAACGGAATTAATGAAAATCTCTTTACCTCCTTGCGATAATAACTTTGAGCTCCAAGCCTCAATTCGTGCTGCAATTCTATCCACCAAATTCTGAAAAGCCTATTTTTTCCTTCTGCCTACCATGTTAAGGAAACCCAAATATTTTTCATGATTAGACGAACTCCTAACACCTAGCAATGACGAAACCACTACTTTCGATTCCTTATTCGTATTTGTACTGTAGAAAATTGTAGATTTGTTAAAGTTAACGCATTGACCTGAGCAGTTCGCATATTCCTTCAATATTTATTTTAGAATTTTGGCCCCCCTTTCAGTTGCTTCACCAAACAATATGCAATCATCTGTAAATAAAAGGTGTGAAATCTCTGGCCCTTTCCTGTTAGCCTTTGCCTCTTTGACTAAACCACTCTTTTTTGCTGACCTCATCAATACTGACAAACCTTCACTACAAATGAGAAATAAAAATGGACTTAATGGATCCCCCTGTCTGAGTCCCCTAGACGGTTGAAAAGAAATTCCCCTGCTTCCATTGATAATGACTGTATACGAAGCTGTAGTGATACACTTCATAATCAAATCAATCCAGTTTATTGCAAAACCCATCTTTCCCATCACTTGCTTAACAAAATCCCATTCCACCCTGTCATATGCCTTGCTCATATCCAATTTTACCGCCATATACCCTTTTTTCCCTGTTCGCTTTTGGCGAAACCTATGGAGCATTTCGTATGCTAGTGCTCTGAGCTTTATCAATGCAATTGCCTATGACATCTTGCAATCTATTTGCAATTATTTTTGTCACTAATTTTAAATGACATTGCATAAACTTATTGGCCTGAAATTGACAAGGGTGGTTGGTTGTGAGACCTTTGGAATCAGCACAATGTCAGTCGTATTAGCTGAACCAATCTCGTTCCCCTCGTTCAACACACCTAAACAAAATCCCAACACCTCTTTTCCTACTATATGCCAGTATTTTTGAAAGAACAATGCTGGAAATCCATCCGATCCTGGTGCCTTCATTGACCCCATCCCCTTCAATGCTGCACATACTTCATCCTCCTTGAATAGTGATTGAAGAGATTCATTTCTCTATTGGGAAACACAACCTTCAATCCCTTCCAACACCTTTTTTCGGATCAACCAGACCCTCTGATGAGAATAAATTAGCAAAGTAATTTTTTGCAGCCTCCTGTAAGCTATATCATCAGTAACTTCTGTACCATCATCCAAAACCAACTTAGAAATGGTATTTGCCTTTTTTCGAATTGTTGCACTTTTGTGAAAATAAGCAATATTCTTGTTTCCAGATTGTAGCCAATTCACTCGAGCTCTTTGTTCCCAGTACACCTCCTCTTTGTCGATCTCCATGTTTAAGTGAATTTTTGTATCGATGATCTTTGCCAATGTTTTATCATCTCTATCATCCATCAATAACGCCTCAAGCTCTCTTGTAAATTTCCTTTTAAGATCTCCTTTCTTTCTTTTAAGTGCATTCGCCCACTGTTCCAACTCTAGCTGCAAGGTCTTTAATTTCTCCATTAACTGTTCCGACAATGACTGCCAAATTTCCTTAAGCACGCTCTCAAATGACTCTTCTATAGTCCACCAAGCTTCAAAGTAGAATCTCTTGTTTCCTGTGGAGAGCCTAACACTATCTGTATTAATGAGTAAAGGGCAATGATCTGATGTTGCGAAAGGAAGATGCTGAATGGGACCCATTGGGAATAATGAAACCCATTTATCATTTGCAACCCTCCTATCTAGTCTTTCTCTTATATTCATCTCTAGAAGATTTCCCCTTTTCCATGTGAACCAAGCTCTCGAGTACCCAATATCCATTAATTCACACTCTTCTAGAGTATCCTTGAAAATCTCCATTCGTCTTTGATCCCTTGGCAAACCCCCTTTTTTCTTAAAAGAATACATGATCTCATTAAAGTCACCTGCAACGAGCCATGGGAGATCCCCATCTTGGCTTAATCTCTTTAGTAGGTTCCAAACATGATTCTGATCTCTCAAATATGGCGAACCGTAATAGCCCATAAACCTCCATTTATCCTGACTACCATTCTCCTTCACTAACACATCTATACGCCACTTAGAAAAACTCCTCAAAGAAATCTCAACACCAGCTTTCCAAGCTAAAGAGAGACCCCCTCGAGATCCTTCTGCTCCTACATCAATACCATTTGTGAAACCACAACTCCTCCTCACCTTTTCCATACATTTTTTATCCAATTTCGTCTCCATTAAGAAGACCACATGGGGATTATGCTGCTTAATTAGATGCCGCAGCCTCCGTATTGCCCATGGGCTCCCTAACCCACGAACATTCCAACTAATGAATTTCATTGTGCCAGGTCAGCTGGCTCATCGCCAACCGCCGATCGTAGATTAATCGAGACAATACTAAGCTCCCCATCCACACACATGATCTCAATCGAATCTGCTGCATTTCTAGTTGAATCAGTATATTTCAATTTTTTTCTTGACATCATTGGCTTCTTCCATATTATCTCCCTTCTCCTCATTGGGGAATTTCCTCTTGGACCCCATATTTGCATGTTTACAATGATCTATCTGATTTGTTGATATTAGTCTCTTCCAGCTAGACTTTTTTGGAACCTTACGCCAATCCTTTTCAGAACTATTATTCTCTACCAGCTGTTCACAATACTCCCCACTATCGCTTTCCTTCCGATCCTTCAATCCATCTTTCCAACTGTCTAACACTGTCACCCTATTAACGAAACGCCCTTGCCATCCAAAACAACAGCCTCGTCCCTTTCGTTTTGCTCTTTGGATTTTCCTGTGTAACTACATTGGGATCTCAATTTTTTAGTGAAGGCCAAAAACTATAGACTTTCTATACCCACTATTTTTTATTCTGCTTTTAATACTATAGAGTATGGAGGATCCTCTCTAATTTTATTTTTTTCTATAGGATTAATTGCCCAGCAATCATTGAGGGCATGGTCCATACGCCCACACTCAAAACAAAAAATTGGCAAATTTTCATATTTAAAAGGAATCCAGGACTTGTGTTGTCTTCACTAAAAGCGAAAATACCTCTTGCAAGAGGTTTACGCACATCCAAATTAACCGAACTCTACAAAAATCATCTTTAATTTCTGATCTAAGAACACCTCCAAATATACTTCCAATAGCATGCATCAGATCCTTCTTATCATATTCTGGTGCACATGGCCCAATCTTTAACCAGTATGGCGATGAAATTAATTGAATCTGATCCCTTGTCGTCGGACTTCTGAGTCTATCGAATATAATGAGAAATTTTTGAAAAAGCCAAGGACTCCCCTCCATGATAAATTCCAGATCGTCTTCTGAATCAAACACAATGGAAAATAGATTCTGTCCAGCCGCTTGAATTTCAAACTTTTTTTTTGTCTTCTATATGCTTCGTAACTGAGCCCTAAAACTATCTGGATTAAAAGATTTCCTCGTCCAAGCAGAACAAATCAAGGTTGGCTTAACACCAGGCACCACCAAAGATCTCTTAATTGACAGTTGAATAAGCTCTTCCGCTAATAGCGAGACTTCCTCGCTGGTCTCCCTCTCCGTACCACCACTCTCTTCCATCCCAAACCGCAGTAGTTACTGCATTCTCTAAAATTCTTCTAGGGAACACTCTTGACTTTCAAGGGATTTTTTTAAATAATTTATTTAATTAAAATCCAACCAATAAACTTAACCAAAAATCAATAGTGTAATCTATTCAACAATTTATCCTATTTTAAAAACCTCTCCCTCAATTCTCGTGTTTGGCCGTACGAAAGTTATCCACGTGAAGGGAACTTGTTTTGCGTTTAACTTGTTCCAAGTTCACTGCAAACTTCCACGACAGGTTAGAACACATGAGTTGACACTTACTTAGAGGTGGCAAAACCATTCAAATATGCTACAATATGCAATTGGCAAAAGATAACTTATAGGGTTAGAAATGGGGCCACAGCATTCAGGGTAGAGATGCAAAAAGAAAAAAGAAGCAAAGTTAAACCTGAAATCTCCATAACTCTTTTAATCAGTTTGGTTCATCAAAATGATGCTTTGGGGATAACGCTGAAAACTGTATAAAACAGCCCCTCCAATATAATAATGCACAAAGCTATGGCCCCATGTTTGATGTGATTTTTAGCAATGCTGGAATTGGGACCTCATATATCCTTTCATCTGATATTTCCTCACCTAATAATTTCCATTTCTCTTTCATTATGTTTCAATGATAATTTGGCTTTGTGGTATCCAATTACCGTTTATCACACCAAAGCTTATCTATAAACCAATTATAAGGGACACAATGTTGGGCTTGTTATAAAAAAGAAATGGAGTACCATGATGATTCATTAATGATCACAATTTAGAATAAAAAAAAAACCCATATAGAAGAATCCAAAAAGAGATCAATCAAATGTTTGGAATTCGAAAACACTATCAAGATCAAGTCAATGTCATATAATCTCTAACTCCTTTATGTCCATTCCTCATGATTACCTTTTACGTCAACATCTATACAACAGGCCCCTGTTTTCAAAAAAATTTCTATCCATTATTATTTTCTTTCCCTCGTAGTTTTAAGCTATAAACATGGATATTTTCCATGTATCATTGGTAGATTTTTATAGAACATATCAAGCATCTCCATCTCTAATATTGAGGCCAACAAACCCATATGATATAATGCAAAATATAAAGACATGATGTGCATTGGTGGGCTCAGTTCATGTGGGGGGAAGGGGAGGGGCAAGGGCATCCTCATGTGCTTGTGCTAATGTGGGTTAAACCATTGGCCATATGCCACCAAATTGCAACAGCCAGCAGGGGAAGTTAGAGATTTGAGATCCTAGAAACTCAACTATGTGTTGTTTGATATTGTTGCTTCCACAATCTAAAAGGAAAAAGAGTGTTATGTTTCTCAATGAGAACCTCAAGCCTCATCAACTTTTATATAAATTCACTCCAAAATCTTACAAATACATCAATAATATCGGCAAAAATATCATGGAGATTCCTGGTATAATTAACATAATAAACAAACAAAGGACGTATATTTACTTTTTGATTTAACGTATATAGGCTAATTTACTCATTTTTTGAGTAAAGAATGATAAAATACAGTTTGACTCCTAAATTAAGAACCTCTATGATAGTTTTACTCAGTAATATCATATAATGTTGTACTTGTAAATATCTCAGCATTAGTAGATTATAACCGTTGTTGTGAAAGTGAAAAAATAAAGGAGTTGCAAATCTTCTTTTGAACATATGATCAACACAACAAAGAGGCTTGGATTTAGGTAAGCAATTGGATGAATTTTTTTTATTTTACAAATCAAAGTATCATTCACTAATCTTTTGTTACTGTTGCTCTTATAATATAGAAACTTCATTTATCATAATGAAGAATGTATGAATGTTGTTATTGATAAATCTTTATGAGAAAAAGCACAAAAGATAAATGAGAAATAGATATTAGAATGTGTTACACGGCAAAATATGCATAGGAAATATTGGTCTAAAATTTTCTAGAGGAACAGCTTCTCTTTTGAAACAAAAGAGAAAATGTATCAAACTGTAAAATACATTTATATGATCATAAAGTTAAAATCTTAAGTATAAAATATATATTTCTATACACTTTCTTTGATACCTTCTAATTAACTGGGGTTTAGCTGGAGGAAACTGGATTCAAAGCTCTAGCTAAGCCATTCATGGCTCCATAACCTTTTGAAGTAAAACTCAAGCACCCAAATAAGCCTTGTTTATAAGGCAAAAAGGTCTTCTTCCTCATTTCTTCAGCCTGTGCTCTATTTGCTGTGTAATGCAACTCATGTGGTGATGGTGGAACCCTCCTCTTCCCTTTCCCTATCCCATTCACAGGCTTACTCTTAATGCTCCTTTGATTCTCTGATACCCCATTTGACACATTGCTTGGCTTCTCTTTAGATTGCTGAATCACACAAGCACTGGCTTTGGTCCCAGGTTTCTTTTCTTTAGTTGGAGAGAATGAAATGGTCGACCAGAACTTATTGTTGCTTCTCCCTTCACTTTTGCTCCTCAGGAAATCTTTCAAGAAAACCCATCTCTTTGAGCTTCTCCCAGCTGAAGAAGACCTTGAAGAAGAAGCTGACATTGAAGCACTTGTTTCATTATACATCTCTTCATCATCATGGTTCTTGCTGTCAGCTTTTTGCTTGCTTAAACCTTTATCCAAGCACATGTTTGGGTCATTTCTTAAAGGGGACATGGATCTTGTTCTTCTCCTTAAAGACTTATCCCTTAGCCTTAGATCTCTGCCTCTTGCTTTGTTATCAACATCTTCATTTTCTTCATCTTCTTCATGTTCAAGATCCAACAAAGGAGCCAAAACCTGAGGTCTTTCCAAATGAGTGGATAGCTTCATAGGTTTGATTTGTCCATTCAAGAAAAGTTCATCAGCTGAGCTCATGGACCCTGTTTGACCCAACCCTGAAGACCCAAATCTCCCAGAGAACTCAAACTCAAAACCTAGAGGCACTGAGTTATCAGGGGAGGATGGTCGGGTTGATG
Source organism: Gossypium rotundifolium (assembly GCA_025506655.1). Taxonomy (NCBI): domain Eukaryota; kingdom Viridiplantae; phylum Streptophyta; class Magnoliopsida; order Malvales; family Malvaceae; genus Gossypium; species Gossypium rotundifolium. The sequence continues at coordinate 6,975,667 of CP106729.1, read as the reverse complement.
ACACAATTGAAGCTACTGAGGTCATTGCGAAGTGCATAGGGCTAGCTGGTGCACTATAAAAGAACCCGCCATTGATGGATCCTAGTCCAGGTGACCGGCCAGGGCTTGAAGGAGCACTAACATAGGGTGTGGAACAGGTGCTATCATAGTCTTCAGGGTAGCCTTGGGGCTCATGGGGGTCTAAGGCTTGGCCATGTTGGCTTGATTCATGGGTGTTTGGGGTTAGAAACATCATTGCTCTTTTTGGTTGGGTGACCAAACAATAAGATAGAAATGAGAAAGAAAAATGGATGTGTTGTGTTATGAGATTTGTTCATCCATGTGGTGTTTTATAGTAAGTGATAACTACCCAGAAATGTCAATGTTCACTTCCTATTTGTCCGTACCAAATTGGAAAATTAATTGATATATCCTAATTAATAATTTCCCAAGTTACATCCTTTTTTTTCAATGATTAATTAAATTATAAGTCTAGATCTCATCTCATCTAATTAGTCACTAATGAATGATGCCTTTCAATTTGATTGATAGTGTTGCCAGAAAAATAATTATTGTCATTGTCTTTCTTTTTTATTTGATATTATCTAGATTTTTACTCTAATCTCTATCACTACCACCATTTTTTATAAATAAATTTTATTTTTTAAAAATGTAGATGAGAAAATTCTTTTTATAATATATTTTTTTCCCTTCTGGGCTACTTTGACATGTATCGTAGCCGAGGTTCGTTTTTTTTTTTTTTTTTACGAAATTCGTGCTTGATTATTGAGAAAAATATTGATGAACTACAGTCAAGGTTCATTATATTAATTTTTTTAGTTCACTTTAATTAATTTATTTAGGTGTCAAATTTCACAATGATTTTGCAGCAGCTGGAGGCTTGGTATGGGATGGCAATGGTAAATGAATTTTCGGTTTTTGTAGATATTTAGATTATTGTAGTGAGTTGAATGGGTTGAATCTGGCACTAGATCAAGGGTTCTAATATATTTTAATTTAAACGGATAGTTGTGAAGCTGTTAATACTATTCAGAAAGCTTTTGTAAGAAGTTTCAAATCAGCTCTGATTAGAAGAATCTATCAGCTTTTATCAAAAGTTCTTCATTAGAGTATTCAACATATCCCTCAGGATGAGAACAAGTTGACAGATAGATTGGTTAAGCAAATTCGCTAAAAGCGAACAGGATTACATCTTTTGGAAGATCCCTCGCTTGAGGGTCTAGTTTGATTTCTTTCTTTTGCTTTTATTTTGTTACACCCAAAAAAAAAAAAAAATTAACAAAGTTTCATTTACATTTTAGTTAAACGTATGTTAGTATAGATAAAAATTCATAAAATTTATTTAAAATAGAAAAATTTAAAGACATTACATGTTTTCAGGAGTGAAGTTTGAAAACTTTTTTGGGATCGAAAGTAATTATATATTTTTACGATTGTAAAATAAAAATTTATTATTTTAATAGTTCATATCTTTATAACTTTAAAAATTAAATCATATTTTATAATTTTGAGAGATCAAAATGCGATTTTACCATAGCATAAATCTATTAGAAAGGGATCTGAGATGACGTGGCGTCATTTGTTTCATTCAATCCTTTCCCAAAATATAATTACCGATATAAGTTTTGTTGTACTTAAGTCATTTATGCCACCAATGGGAAAGGATTGAATGAAGCGGTGGTCGTCATCATATCCTTCTAATAGATTTATCTTACATCAACATTTTTATCACGAATTTGACATTTTATCTTGAAAAAATCAAATCCAAATTAAAATCTTGAAATTTAAGATAAAATGCTGAAATTCAGGATAAAAATACTGATGTGACATAAATCTATTAGAAAGGGATACAGATGACGTGGCGTCACTGTTTTATTCAATCCTTTCTCTGCCACCAATATATTTTGTTGTCAAGAATCATGCCACTAGTATGTTGGCGTACCGTATCCTGGTAGCTTTTGTTAACTTTTAACACCAAACACAATCATGGAAAATTTTGCCTATATTGTGAATAAATCTCAATCCAATTTCTCAATTCCCAACATTTAATTACTTGGTGACTTTTTTTTTTTATCCTCCAAGATGAAAAAAACCCACTAAATACTTTAACTCATTACTTAATTTTTAGATTCTCGAGTTCATACATTAAGTAAACTTTCAAAAGATGGAATTTATTTTTCTTTGAACATTATTGCTACCTCAAAGCACCAAGGTCTCGAAAGCCATTTCCCATATCCCTTAGATTTAATTACACGATGATATTTACAGATCCTCACAATTGAATTAACCCACTAAAATCTCATAAAAAATTCCTAAGTTATTCCTCTAAACCTTACATCCCAAAAGCCATGAGAAAACTTCCACAGCTTGGAATGAATTGACGTTTGAGGTGTTCATGGGTCAAGTTTGAATTAATATTCTCAATCTCGAATTAGTTTGGCATGACCTAACACATTTTACTATTAACAAAGAAAACTATATAAAAAATTGTTTATATTAATATTTATAAATTGAATTTAAATAAATAACTTTAAATTGTTTTTTAAGTTGTGAAAAGAGTTATTAGAGTTAGTTTGCCTAGAAATTTTTTTAAAACTGAACTTAAACCTGACCCATGAATACCTCTAATTGACACTAACCATGAATATTGTATCTACGTACACCCATGTTTGTAGAAACAAATATATTAGGAGTCATTACCTCCAATTGAATGCACCAACTAAATCAAACTTTGTTAATAGATCCCATATGCATGGCATGAACCATGCTGCTATACTTGTGTGAAAATAACGTCCTTTCTATCATTTAAAGTATACAAGTTTTAGCATATTGCTCTATCTGCTCGACAGTTTCATTAGCTGGAGAGGTTGATTTCATAAGTGTCTTCAACTAAGTAAATATCTCCTTGCTCCCATCACATTCCTTTTGCTCCTATTTTGGCCAAGCGCCCAATAGTTGAAAACATAACAACACTAGCTCAATGCTTCTATCTCCAATTACAACTTGTCTGCCAATTCTTACATCTTTTAGCATTGCAGTCCCCCATGAAAGTGAAATATATGTGTTTCCTACCTCCATCTTTTCAATAATATGGCAAACAACTCTAACACCTTTTTAATCTTAGTTGTTTTAGATGTTGTTAATAAACCAACCCTTCTTAAGTAGTCTTAGATATGTCCATCCAATTTGGAGAATTTAAGATTATGTCGAGCCACAGAATATTCTATCTCTTTGCTATTTAAAATATAAAAAAATTAATATTTAATTTAATAAGATCTAAAAATATGTTTATAATAATAGAATATAATTGTAAAAAATCTAATAATGGTATGCAACCATTTATATAGGCTAAAAATTAAGGTTTTTTGCTAGCTAAGCGAGTTTCAAGATTTTTCTAAGGATTGTTAATGAAAAAATAAAAAAGAATGGAATGAAATATTTTGGGGCAACATAATATTAATATGAGTAATTTAAACTAGAACTATACTAGGATTGATTATTGAAATATTTTTAGTTTCTTTATGAAAATTTAGAATAAACAAATGTCAATGTAGACAATAACATAACAAGAAGAATAGTTTAGCATACTCTAACAAGAAGTATTAAAGCTCAAATTTGGTAATGCACAACCATGAATCTAGAATTTAACAAGGAAGTATATTTGGAGTGAGATTTAATCCCTATACTCCCTTTAAAAATTAAATTTAAATTCAAACTCAAAAGCAAATGCCAATGGCTCCCAACTTATGGCCTAAAAAACTTCTAGTGTTCATTAAAAGAATTTAAAAAGGGTTAAGCATTGAGAGAAGTGTAGGGGGTCCAAGTGGGGGTTGTGAGAAACGAGCTAATGGTGATAAAAAAGTTGAGGGTTAGTTTAAATGGGTGGTACATTTATTTATGGTTAGTGTATAAATAATAGTGACGGTGAGATTAAATATTATAACGATACTGTAGCATGAGATAAAAAGAAAGCTAAGCGCATTGCACTAGAGGTAAACGCCCACCCAAAGGATCCCTAAATAAGTTAAATATGCCGATTTTTTTTGGAAGCGTTTATGAAAATTCCAATGAAAACGTGTCTAATTGATTGCACTTTCCTTGACTTGTCAGCAGCTGAAAAAGCTCGTCCAGTTGGACGCGTTTTCACACCCTCTTTCCAAATTTATCTTGTTTCCTAAATCTTGAAAAAAGGCCTTGATCAATTAAAAATCGGCATATATTACCTATTTAGCTACCAAAAATATTAAAAGTTTACAAATATAAAAAACACCTAAATTAGTACATTTCTAAATTAAAATCTATAAAACAAATTTGACGAAAATAAAAATAAAACGTTTTTTAATACAATTCCTACCGATGGTGCAATTTAGTTTACATAATAATAAAAAATTTAACTTTTTTTTTTTTTGAAGAATGAAAATAAATATAAAAAAAACTTATTTAGAGTAAAATAAAATTTATCTGAACAAAATAAAATAACTTTAAGGCCCCTTTTTTAGAATTTAACGAACTTTCTTTGTCTCGAGGGATAATATTGGTTAGGCATATAGGTGAAACATTCAAAAACAAAAAGGTTAAACTATTTGGCAGGTCACTATACTATAAAGTTAGGAGCAAATTCGTCCTTTTATTATAAAATTAAATAATTTAGTTTGTATAATTAATTTTGAAACAAATAGGTAAAGTTGTAAATGGCGATAATATAGGGACCTTCAACAAAATTAAACCAAAAGCAAAACTATAGCAGCTCCTCCATTGGATCCTAATTGTGGGGTAGATGCTCCAAGGCTGAAGTCCTAATAAATCATAATTTTATTGTTGTTAGAATAAAGTGTTGACTTAATATTAGGGGTATGATTAAATTAAGGGTTTTGAAGGCGAAGGGGCGAAGCTAGGAAAATTTTTTGGGGGGCCGGATGAAATTTTAATTTTTTATAGTTTATATCTTTATAATTTGTAAATGATTAAATCGAATTTTTATAATTTTAGGAGAGGCCAAAGTGTAATTTTACCTTTACTAATTTAAAATTTTTAAAAAATTATAAAGGGCCAAATAATAATTTTACATTTTGGAAATTTGGCATGGTTCGTCCTGTTTGAAGGATTACTAACATGCTCATTTATAATATTAAGTTCCTAATTAAAAGATGTTATTTCATGGATAATTTTATATTTAGTTGGTAATTTATAAATCTATACCATATTTTCTTAAAATATGCTATTAGTCCTTGTACTTGTATAGAATTTTGTGTACTTTAAAAGTTAAAAATTCAATCCTCTTACTTTTTCAATTTAAAAATCTAGTCCAATCATTATCGTCATTGGTAGTTTCTGTTAAAATTTGTCAACTTAGCATGTTTATTTTCCATTAATCATATGACATGTCACATGAGGGTAACTTATTCAACGTGCCAAATTGAAAAATTTTGACAAAAAAATACTTACTATTTTAATGTTTGAAATGAGATTTTTAAATCAAAACAGTTGAAGGACTTAATTGTTAATTTTTTAAGTACAAAGATTAAATCTCAAATTTTATCAAATTATAGGGGCTAACATCATATTTAACCTTTCGAAATTTTAATTTGATGGTTTATAAAATGTTTTTTAAATCGGACCGGTAGTCAAACCAATCATGCCATTGTATCATGGGTCCGACCGATTCAATCAATCCGATTTAAAAATATTAAAATTTTAAAAATTAAAAAATCCACTTCAATTAGTTTAACTTTTTTTTTCTAATTCAATTGATTTGTACTAATTTCCGAGTCAATCAGTTCAAAGCCTCTCTCTAAATTGATACCCTAACCAATTTATGATCCGATTGATCCAGCCAATCAATTCATTACGATTCAAACAACATTAATTTATGAAAAATTAAAAAGATAAAATAAATATCGATTTGTATATTAGAATTTCAAGGTTTGAGCTTTGAAGAGAAAAAAGAAAGTTGAAAATAATAAGGGATGTATGACAAATTGACAACCAATTTGGTGAGCTAAAGCTAAAGTAGTCATGCAATTGCAAGCTGCCTATATATAACTCCATATTTAAGATGCAATGCCTCTTGTTTTGGATGATAACTTTAAATGCTTGAGTTGGATATCAAACTATAAATTTGAACATATTGACTGAAATGATATACATCTAATTGATAAACACCACACCAGGGATAGTTAAGGGTTTAGTTTAAGCTCTTTTAAAATTTTATTTTAATTTTTTAATATCAAATTTTTAACTTCATCTTTGCACTTCATTGGTGTATGTTTTAAAAGGTTCGGTATCTTTTAAATAAGGTCTCAAGTTTGAGTCTCGTGGTTTAAGAAATGTTATGGTAGATCATATAGACGTCCCATATAGTATTATAATTAAATAATAATAATTACACATTTCTATATAAAAAAAAATTAGTCCAAATTAGAAGTGACATAAGGGGTGGACAATTACCTTAGCTCCCCAACATGGTAAATTTGCCTTTTAACCCTTTTAAAATTATAAAATTACAAATAAATATAATGGTGAAATTATACCTTGATCTCTCAAAAATTATTATTCAATTTTGACTCACTAAACAAGATTCTAACTTCGCCCCTGAGTACTTTTAAGTTTAATCAAGCTTCAAGTATTAAATAAAGTATGAACTAAATACATGTTGATACTCAAGTAACTATTTTTATTAATGAACAGCTAATTAGAAATTAAAGTTAATGTGTAAAAGTTATGTATTAGGGCTATAGTGCCAAATTACACGTAACTTTTCTAACATTCTATTTTTAAAAAGATAGTCACATTTTCTAAAAAGTTGTGCGTGTATTTAGAAGATTAAAATCACCAAGACTCAAAAATTTCAACATATCAATAAATTCAAAACGCTTTTGCTTCTAATTTTTTTTATAATTTAAAATGAAAAATACTAATAGATAAAAATTATATCAATTTTTACCGTTCTAATATATTATCTGTAATTTTGTTTAACTTTAACTTTAATCAAAATCCAATATAATAATGATGGAATGTATGAGAGGGAAAAATCATAAACATCTCAACAGTCAACTCTAAACTGTTTTCATTAGGTTTTGAAATTTGAGCCAGTTATGTGTTCACCAATTATAAGTATCATTTTGGATATCAAAATTAATTTGGACCGTCAAATAAAACCAAACCCTAAATAGTAAAAAAATAACCTTTCATTGATCTGTTCTTACCGTAATCAAAGGTCTTCCATTCATTTTCTCTTCCCCTTTCCCTTTCCCTAAGCTAAAAGCCTCAAAAGAAAAAAAGAAGAAGAAAAGAGAAGAGGTCCGAAGGAAGGGAATTAAGGCATCAGAAGATATGGAAGATTTCCGGCACTCTTCCCACCATACGACAACCGGCGGAAGTGGCGGCCGGAACTTCGAAATCGTTGATGCCAAGATGTTCAAATATGTAAACAAAGTTTACTTCGGTCGAACTCACCCATCCTATGGTCCTTCTCTATTCAATCAAAACCCGATCGACAAAAAGAAAAAGACGCGGTCGTCGTCGTCGATCACGTCGTGGTTCAATGAACCGAAGATGAAAAGAAAGATGAGACTTACTAAGTATAAGATGTATGCCCTTGAAGGGAAGATCAAGGATTCATTGAAGAAAGGGAAAAAATGGATCAAGAAGAAATATCGTAAGCTTGTGCATGGTTTTTAATGGAAGACACAAAGATCACATGCAAACGAAAAGTAAGGGCAAAAAAAAAAAATTTACAGATAAAATGTAAGGTTTTTTTTTTTTTAATTTTCATTTTGCACTCCTCCTTTAATGTGCATTATATTTTTTTTAGGGTTGTAGTACTTTTTACTACTTGAGAGGTCCGAAAGTTTGATCAAACTTTTATATTTTAACATGTTTTTCATTTGTATAGATGAATAAATGACAAAAAGCAAATATAGTGTGTAATGTTCATATTTATTTTTAATTAAATTTAAATTATTGATTCAAGTCAGAATTTGCATGTGTTTTATTTTTATTTTAAAAATAGGGTATGTTTAACTCAAATTAGATTTGAGGATAATTACCATTTGATAGGAAGTATTTAAGGTAAAGTCTTTCTAACAAGTATGTTTGTCAATGTTTTAACTTATATTGTCACCTTTACGAAGTGTAAGGCTGCTTTCACCTTAACCTAGAAATTATTAATATTTATGCATAATATTAATATCATACTATATCTAACTTGATACATAAGTATCTCCATTAATGAATACATAATTTATGCAACTTTTGCAAATATTTTATTATATAACCTAATATACTAGCGATTTGGACTATAATACACTATTAATGATGTGCCATCTTATTATTTGATTGATTGTGCATTAAACATATACACGAACTTGATAATCATAGCTTTATTAAAAATATTGAAGGATTTAAATATAAGTATAAATGATTTTATTTTAAAAAGTATGTTGAAAAATAATGGAAAGGGTAATTGAGTGCACAAGGGAGTGCCCAATGCTTGGACCACTGTAGTAGGTTGAGGCAATTTCCATATTTATGTTGTTGGTAATTTAATGAACCGTGTTTACGGGCTATGATGACGATGTGGATCTAGCCCATCAATGAAGATCATATCACTTTAAGGATTGGATTGGATCGAATCAGATCAGATTGGATCACCCTTATCTAATCCCTTAAATTATGGATATTGGATTGGATTGGGATGTTGCATTATTAGCTGCCAAGAGTTCATGTTTACCTTGTTCATTATTATATTGTATTTGTAACACCCCACGTCCAATCCAGTTGCTAGATTCGAATGTGTGATGTCACATTATGTTGCCAAAGCAACTTAGACTAACTTAAATACTTAAACGCATCATTTAGTGCATGATAATCATTCATATCAATTTAATCATCCATTATAATCACATACCTACTTTCATAGTGTCTAATAATTTAATTCATCAAGTTGTGGGATTATGCTAAGCCAATTTGAAAGTTAGGACTCGAATCCAAATTCAGTTTTCAAGTTTTAACATTATGGCTTGAGACACGGATCTCCATATCTCGAGACAAGCCATGTAATAACCTGATTTTCAGTGGTATTGAAAATTCAATTTTAAAACCAAGACTTATTTAATTGAATCAACTAGAATTAGAATCAAATAATTACGTGTGAAATACGAGATTGTGGGAATTGAATTATTAGGTAAATTTTAAAAATTAGGTCGATTAGTAATTATAGTACAAGGACTTAATTAAAAGGAAAATAGATTAAAAAGAATTAAAAGTGGAAATTGAGCAAGCCTTGGTGTGTAATATACCAAGGACTTGAGAGTAATTTAACCATAATTAATTTATAATTAGTGCTGATCGCAACCATTCAATTCTACTAAGTGGTTTTTTTATGAGATTTTGATCATTAATTTAATATTAATTAATTAAGATTAATTAAATTGATAAATAAGAGATAGTGGGAGAAAGATGAACCTAATGAAAAGATTTCATTTCATCGTCTCTATCACCACCAAAAACTTGAAGAAAAGCGAAGGAAAACTTCCTTTCATCTTCTTCTATTGCAGAGCCTATTTTTTGCGGTAAGGAAGGATTTAGTGAATTCTTAACAATTGATGATAGATCATTATAGCTCAATTACTTGATGGTTGAATTATTGGTGTTTACTAAATTTTCATGGTTGATTTTATGATAGATTGGTAAGAGAGCATGAGAATTTTAGTTGAAAATGTGTTAAAATGTGGGTAAGGTAATTGGTATTGCATGAATAAGCTTAATTTAAGCTTAAAAGCTTCAAAATTATTGTTGATTATTAGGGATCAAATTGAATAAATTGAATTTTTTTTAAATATTATGTCGTGGATTGAAAGCTAGAGGTCCCTAGTGAAAAAATATGAAATCAATTTTTAATCTGATAATGAATACCAAAAGATATGAGCATTTCGAACATTTGGCTTTATAAGGACTAAAATGAATAAAATAAATTGTTTAATTGATATATATTCATGTGTTTGTATGAAATTAATACCGTCTTTATAATTAAATTTATTGTACATAACTAAAGACGACGACGAGAAGTCGCAGGCCAAAGGAAAAGCTAAAGTCGTTGACAAGTGATCAATTCCAGTTTGTGCTTTCATAATTTGATTATATATATACATGCACAATTCAATAACCGATTAGAAATAAAAGGGATGGTAATGTTGTATGCGATTGACAGATACGTATGTACTTTATTATGTGGTATGATTAAGGTATGATGAACGAGTTTGTAAATATGTGACTATTTGATATGTTAACTGAATATACTAAAGCTTGCTATATATCCATTTGATTATGATTATATTGGGATTATGTACTATGATAATTAATAATGGAAAAGTGTCCTATTAACGTTGTCAGATATAGTCACGGGTATAGTTGACATGCCACAGGCATTAGATTCAGCGTTATATGCGTGTATATATATATATATATATATTGCAATACTTTTCTAATTCTTTGAGGGTCGAGAACGTATTGCCAGTTCAAATTCCCTGAGGGTACGAGTGTATTCTGGTGTGATTGGTGGAATCGATGTATTTATGTCCGATTAGCACTTTGATGTGTATATTGGTGTGATGTGGATTAATTTGAGTATCTGTCCTTGAGTTTAATTCTATTAATAAGGATTAAAATATGAAATAATATGTTATGTGTGTATTGGTGATTAAAATGTGAAATTTCATGCTAAGCTTAAGTATTATTGAAATATGATTATAATGATAATATGAGAAATGATATTGGTATGATTTAAAATATGTAAATATCCTGGGTCTGCATCATAATTTCAATATGTAAAAGCAAGCATTACATTGATACGGATGTTTTATGTGATATATGATCATGGGATACCTTGAAGGTTTATATTGATTTATTGAAATATATGTATATAGAAAATATTAATGTAATAGTTCTTAATTATATGAATAATCATGTACTTGGCTCGTTTATTAGATTACTATTACATTTTAATTGAATTTAAATTATGTTAGTACCACTGAGTATGCATTACTTAGCATACGATTTTATTTGTTTCGTGCATAGGTTTCAAACGAGTGTTAAAAGTAAATTGTAAGTTCGTAAGCATCCAACTCAGCAACTTAGTTCGAAAGTCAAGTTGTGCCTATTTTGGTTAAATGGCAAGTACCAAGGTTGGTTTTGTGACTTAATGTCTATTTTGTTGTTTTTGACATGTTTTGGTAGCTTGACCTATAATATTTTGGGAGATGAATTTCAACTCTTGATTAGTTGATAACCATGCATGATTATATATGTTTAATTGTTCAGTTTATTTTGTTGGATATGGATACATTGGATGTTATGATTGAATGGTGTTTGAAAGCATTGAAAGGTGCATTTTAGGTTATTTTACTATAGAGTCTTGAAATAATAACATGTCTCGAGACCTCAAGAGCAAAATTTTCCATTTAGAGCATTGATTTAGCTTAGTATCGAGACTAGCCATATAAGACTCGAGACAATTTAGCTTTAATCTCGAGACAGGGTGGCCTTTGTCTCGAGACAAGGGCACATCGAAGTTATAATAGTTTTGTCCTGTTCCAGGTCTTGAGATAAGAACCCCTTGTCTATTACGACCCACACCCAACCCGATTTTTAGATCTAAATGTGCGAGACCACATTACGTTTCCAGAGCAGCTCAGACCAAAGAAATCATGAATAACATGTAATTTGCCATTCAAGTAATTTAATTTCATACATTCATAACATACACACATAATCAATTCAATTAATGCACATTAATCACAAGCCATACATTTAGAGTGTGAAAAATATAAAGTCGGTAATGACAATATATATCGCAAAGAAAAGAAAAAGAGAATAAAGAACACACAGATTTTACGTGGAAACCCTTTCGGGAAAAAAACCACGGGCAGAGGAGAAGAAAATTTACTATGTCGAATTCGAATCATTACAAGAGGAATAGACTATGTCTATTTATAGGCTTATAAAACCCAATTCTAATCAAAATAAAAATATATTATGCTAATAAATACTAAATATATTATACTCATAAATACTAAATCTTCTAGAAAGAAGATAT